>CAWUEQ010000211.1:0-2500 GCA_963921185.1 Dasysyrphus tricinctus
TGCTCCACTTTTAGGGAGTTCATCGGCCCTGGCACCCGACACAGGTGAATGTTAAACTGATGTGCCATCTCCAGCAGAGATGAGCGCCAATTGAGGGCTGTTAAAGAGTTAGTAGAAACCGATTTCAGAGATTTGATAGCTGCTTGACTATATCCAAGAAGATGGGGATATCTGTAGTTGATGACACGTTTTTTTCAGCCAAGATAAGGGTTCATTGGTTGCCATAAGTTCCGCCTGGAACACGCTACAATGACTAGGAAGACAGAAGGAGAAACTCAATTTTAGTCTTTCTGAGTGAGTACACACCATCCAACAGCATCTAACAGTTTTCGATCCGTCGCTCGCCGTCTATGTAAAAATATATCGCTTCTTCTTCCAGGAGAGCCATATCCTCCCAGAGAACTCTAGAAAGAATGCTTTCTTGAAAGATTTTGCCAAACTGTAGTTTTGGGATGGTGTAATCAGTGCGACTTGGAATAGATTCAAATGAATGCAGAACGATGGAATGGCCAATCTTATTGTTTGGAAGCTTTTAGGTGAATGGCTTATTTGCAGCCATTTGTTTGCCGAAAATATTGTGGGGTGTCAGATGCAGCAGAACGTCTAGAGCGGCGGAAGGTGTTCTACTAAATGCTCCACTTATGCACAAACAAGCATAGCGTTTGACTTTGCTTAATTTGTCGCTTTATCTAGAGCAGTCCTCCATACTGGCACTTCGTAGGTGAGGATTGGTCTAATCACTGAAGTATATAACCATCAGTGAGTGATGCAAGGTTGAAGGCCTCATTTGTTCCCAACGGCTTTTATTGCATGAGAAAAGTGCCACTGTGGCCTTTTTGTTCGCATAGGCAATCACTCTGTGACTCTCCGCTTCCAAGCATATCAGCAGCACATTTACTACCAAGTTCCAGAGAAGGAGAGATAGGACACCGCTTCGCGGCGTACCTCTACTGACAGACCTTCTACCAGAAAAGCCGCTCATTTTTGAATTAATAAACCTGCTAATCAGCATTTGATTAATCAATTTACCAAGCAAACGACAAAAATCGCCTGTCTAAGATTTTTAGAGGGAATGATGATAGACTAAAATAACTGAGATCTGTCGGCTTTACTTTGGAGCATTTGCCAGCTGTGTATAAACACAACCTTGACTTCTCTCCACAACAGGGGAATGTAGACCAGGTTCAAGCAACTAGTTAGAATAGTCTCCAGAATTATCAGAATTCGGCTGGTACTATGCCGTCGGGACTGCAGACTGGTATTTGTATGGTTTGATGGTGATGAGCGCCCATTGCAGCTTGTCCCCAGTGGCCTATTAGCCGCGTTTTATTATCGCTCATAACCCATATGGTTCACCTCGTGAAAATAAAACGATGTGGGTTAGTGCAAAAGCAGTGCTGTATATCAGTCTCTTTTTTTCTTATGTTTATTTGTTTTTCAGGTAAGCACTTGTCTCTTTTCCTCTCTATTCCTAATACTGCTGACAAATCGCTGACATCCATTCACAATGGTGAATAGCCCTCTGACGGTCAGAGTGAAAATCTCTATCTGGGTTATTGAAATTAACCTAGATAGAAACCTAGATCCCATGTTGTTTTTGTAATGCATGTTAAAAGATAACCTCGACCCAGACCCAGAGATAATAAAACGCAGCTATTATGGTTGAAGCTATTAATATTTTGGGAGCTTCCAGGAAATGAGTATATCTATAAGCAGGTTGAGTGCTTCTTCGATTCTTGATACATGAGCCACCAACATTTTGTTGAGAACTTATTAATTGCGAATTAGTTAAGCAATACAAAAATTTAATTAATTACGTTTTTGGTTTGCGAAATAATGGGTGTCCTGCGGACTTCATATGAACTTAGCAGGACAACTTTCTAGCATAACCCATACACCATACCACACACAAATATTTCATTGTAATGCAACAAAACGCAATTATTAGAGAATAACCTTTTTGATATGAGATTCCGTATTAACTATTTTAGTACCTACCTACATTAAACTACTATGCAGGGCCAGGGTCGTCTACCGTAGGTATATTTCGGGCACCTATGGCCAATTTGACAAAGGCCTTTTAACTACTTAAAAGGCCATTTAGCTTTTAAATGAGGTTTTTGGATTCACTGATTTTTTTTTTGTTATAATTGAATTCTTATATTTGCTTATTTCATAAGCGGAGATGTTGTTTTTTCGCGGCCAATTAAGAAAGATTGATTTTACCAGGAAATTCATTTTTAATTTTTTTTACAATGAACACAAAAACACCTCATATTAAGTAAAATACATAATATACAAACAATTAGATGAGTTTTCAACATTGCAGACTTAAATTTCAAACAAAAGTTCTAAAGATTATATGAAAAAAATATATATATATTTCGAAGAACTAAACTAATAAAGATGCAATAATTGTACTTCACACCGGAGATGCACGAAAAACAAACAAAAATTTATGACAGTTTTATCACATAAAAACGACATTGTTCCATTGACC
>CAWUEQ010000211.1:7500-47116 GCA_963921185.1 Dasysyrphus tricinctus
AATTCCACACTTGACTCCAAAGGGTTATCAAATCGGAAAAGCAAAAGGAAATTCTCCTCCATCGGAAGTAGTTGTGCGAGCTGCAAGAAAATTTAACTCTTTTTAGAATTTTATCATCATTGAATAATTATTTTATATATATGTACATAAGAGGCAAATAAAGATGGAATTAATAAGCCACTAAAAGAAAGCAAGTATGTCCTACCACTTCATGGGCGCCCACATGGGGGGCAGAGGGGGAATTTGCCCCCCCCCCCCTAGAATTTCAAGTTTTTACTTTTGTTCTGTACATTAATTTAATTTAAATGTTCAGGACTACGAGGTGGTTCAATTTTTAGAATCAGAAAAAGATATACAAAATATGTAGGTATCCTACCAACCTTCCACTAATGCAATTCAATTTTTGTCACTCAATAATTGAATATCTAACAAAAAATGTTTTTCTGCCTCCCATGAAATTATTAGCAAAAGTTGACGAAGGTAATTTTTACCTTCCTTAGCACATGCACATGTTTCAGAAAACATAATGAAGTAATCTTCCGCATAAAGTTTGTTCTCTTTTATATTTCCTTCTACTCGATAAACAGATATCCTTAACAAAGACTACAAACGCGTCGCGTGCCACAACGACAATATCTATTTTTTTCATAAAATGTTAAGTTACCTACTTGTATATTTTCTTTCATAATAGAAAGGAATGTTTTTGAATCATGTCCCTGCAATGAGTGAGCAATGATCGACTCAGTGGCCTTTGTATACTTTTTTCAATATTTCGTGCAAGGTCTTATTTTTTAAGTCTATTTTATAAGTTTTTGTCTTATTAATTAGCCCTTAAGAACGTTTGGAAGTCGTCATTTATTTCGCCACTATTTAAAAACGGAAACAAGTGCAATATATCCAACTGTAGAGGCACTGCTAAGTTATCATGTATACCAAAATTGTTCGAAAAAAAATATTCTAGAAGCCATTGAAAAAAGATACAAAAACGTTATTTCGCCACATCAACATGGATTTATGAAGGGTAAATCTACCCCAACCAACTTGATGGAGTTTTGCTCGGATGTCATTGTAAAAAACCAAAATGGATTTCAAACTTTTTTCAAAAGCTTTTGACCGCGTTTATCATGGTTTACTTTTAAAAAAGCTAATGACCATTGGGCTCCCTAAATGGTTTATAGTTTGGTTGGAGTCATACTTATGTTGCAGATCACAGTTTGTCTATTTTAAAAACAAAACATCAAAAAAGATAATTGTGTATTCCGGCGTTCCTCAAGGAAGCCATTTAGGTCCCTTTCTATTTATATTGTTTATAAATGACTTACATAGTGCAATCAAATATTCTAATCTTCTTTTATTCGCCAATGACGCTAAGCTTCGCTTATCTTACAAAAATAATGATGACTATAAACTGCTGCCAATGGATTTGAATAGTGTTTTCCATTGGTGTAGTGTCAATGATATGGAACTAAATGTATCAAAGTGCAAGTGTATGTCTTTATCACGCAAACTTGTGCCCTTCTTTAATGTCTATTTCCTGTGTAGTCAACCACTTGAAAGGGTTGATAGTTTTTGTGATCTTGGCGTTATAATAGACCCAAAATTAGACTTTGACAAACATATTGATCACATTATCAATAAAGCCAAATGCATGTTTGTCGGTTTTCAAAAGAATTTCGAGACCCATACATTTTAAAAACTTTATACTGCTATCTTGTGCGAACAAAAATCGAATACTGTAGCAGCGTTTGGAGTCTGAGTTATCAAACTTATATAAATAGACTGGAATCTGTGCTAAAACGATTTCTCATTTATGCGCTTCGCCATCTTCCGTGGAACGTAAACACTCATCTACCACCATACAACCAGCACCTAGCTTAAATTTATTTGCCGTCACTGACTCATCGAAAAACAGTCTCTAAATTATTATATGCGTATGATGATTCTGAATATCTTTTAGCACAACTCAACCTAAATATTTACTCCCGATCGTTTAGATCTGTAGATTTTTTAGATCAAAGATTAAATAGAACGAATTATGGAAATCATGAACCTTTTGCTTGCTGCATGCTCAGCTTTTAATAAATATATTAATGTAATTGATTTTAATGTTTCAAAATATTGTTTAAAAGAAGAACTTTATAGATCTCTTCAATCTCAAAGCTAATAATTTGTAAATTTGTAGCTAAATAAATAAATAATTAAATTAAGTGCAGTCGTGAAAATTTGAATTTTGGCTATTTTCGTCATCGTCGCTGGGCTTTTTAGCACTTAGCTATTGCTCCATCATATCGCCTCGATTCCCTGAATGAATAATTTAATTTTTCATTACACAAATTTGAATCAGAACTCGAAAGCTAAATTAGTAACAGGAACAAATATATCATGGACCCACGCGTATGCTGAAACTGACCTATGAGAGCAGCGAGCGGAACGCGTCCGTCACACTGCACTCACTTCGGCTTATTATATGAAGGTACTAAGAAGTGGGAGGGAGCGGAGGTAACCGCGGCGTTTTTAACAAGCGTTTAAAGAGAAAAAAAACTTTTTAGATAAAAAAATAATATTTTTATATATCTAACGGGTGCCTGTTTATTAACTGCCATTATATTTTTTGCAACAATGCCTAATTTAGAATCTCAATTTCTAAAGGTAGGTACATTTTACTTCTGCCCCCTCTAGCAAAAATCCTGCGGGCGCCCACCACTTGTTTTACGGTTTAAGTTTTAAATTTAACTTTAGTTCAAACATATGTTTGAGAAATGTTTGAAATTATTTTTATTTTGTTAAATGTACTTTTTATTTTATTCCAAGTCAAAAAAGTATCTCACTAACTCAAAACAGTGAACAAAATCTACTGGAATTATGGTTTTCTTGTCATTTTGATGACGACTACGCATTGTTTAGGAACAACACAATTTTTTACTTTACCTGGGCCCTATTTCATAAAAATTGACAGGTGACAATTCTACAAATTTGTCGCACTTGTCTGACACTTTGTTGGTTCATAAAATATTGACATGTGACATAATTGTCATTTAAATACAACGACAAATTTGTCATGACAATTTTGTCATTGTCAGATTATAAAAAAGTGTAACTGTAGTTGGTGACAAATTTGTTGTGACAATTTTGTCATTGCAAGATTATGACAAACTTGTCATTGCTTTCACAAGTTTGTTCAGGCAATGGAACTTTCTTTCAGACTTTCAGACTTTTCAGTCCGATATTCTTTTGAGTACCCACGAATATTTTCTTTTTAGTTCCGACTATTTCTAGCTTATTATCTACATATGTACATGAAATTCTTTTTGAGACAGTTCATAATTTTTAGTCTAAAAATATTATTATATATCATTATCAACACTTGACCGAAACTAAATTGCCTGTCACAATTGCCAATCAAATACTGACAAATATGTAAATTGTATATTTCTTTTGTCTCATAAAAAATTGTCACTACAAACTTGTCAGACAATTCTCGGACTAAATTCGTGACAATCCATTGTTATGACAATTTTTTTATGAACCGAAAACTTGAAAACTGTCGCATATATTCTAACAATTATACAAAATTGTTAAATTGTTTTTGGGACAGAAATTTAACAATAATTGTCAAGTTGTAAATTTACAAATTGTCACCTGTCACCTGTCGCAACTGTCAAATTTTATGAAACAGGGGCCTGGTTTGTAAGACTTTGAAATTTTGGTGGGAAAAAACAGTTTGATGAATCAATTTGAAAATTTACAGGAATATTGATGTTATAAAAGTCTACAAATTTGCATACCAACGCAAGCCATGAATCAATATTTGCAAAGAAAAAAACATTTACAAAAAGACCACAAAAAGTAGGTTTTAAGTATACCTTTTTTAAACTTACGGTGCACGGTAAAAAAAATATTTCTACAAAATCTTAAAAAAGTCTTGTAAAACGCTTTCTCAAATTTCCAAAACTGTCTTTGAATTTTGTATAACGTGATTATTTGCAGAGATATAGGTAATCAAGGCTAAAAGTATCTTTTTTCATTCAAATTCAGATAAACCATGCCAAAAAAATCGTAGGTACAACAATAAAAGAAATGAATTGAAGATGAATAAACAAAAAACAACGTATCTGATCATTACATTTGATTGACTCAAAAAAATTTACCCATAGAAATGAGGACCTTCAAAAAAAATGTAAAAAAATAATTTTTTTGTCTCGTCTCATTTCTTGCAATAACGCAATAACTTCAAACAAATCTCGAAACAAAAAACATAAAGCTCTTCAAAAAACACTAACAAAAATTGAATTGAATTGAACGATTGCGAAAATAGTGGCCTCAAACAAGTTACGTGAAGTGTATGTTGTATATAAACTCATGGCCCTAAGTAATAGATCCGAATCTAGCCTAAAGTTGATTTTAACAAAAAAATCCATAGAAATAAAACACAAATTTCACTTCTAAATGTTTAGAAGCACCTCAAGCTACATTTAAAATGATCTAATCTACGAATTTGGAAGTGAAATTTGTGTTTTATTTCTACGGATTTTTTGTTAAAATCGACTTAAGGCTAGATTCGGATCTTTTACTCAGGGCCAATGATTTTTTTATTTTCATCCCCTACAGTCGCTGTATAGGGGTACCTAAATTAGATTTCGCTTTTTTTGCTTACTAGGAAATTCGTGTATAATCTAGCAAAAAATTCAGAGTATGTAGGTGGGCATTGACAAGAAAAAAATTTTAGGGGAAAGGGGTAATATCTCCCTCGGCTTGGACGGGAGGGACAATTTAGTAAATAGTTGACTAAAATAGAAAAAAGTAATTAGAAAACAACGGCAGCACTCACAGTAATATTTCGTAGCTTATTGGAAAGCCAGAAGTCTGTTTTGATATAGTTTATCTTTAAATAAAGTTCTGTGAATAAATAATTTCAGCAAAAACTATTTTCAAACTTTAAATTTTGAAGAAAACAAAATTTTCTTCAAAATGTGGAGTTTGAAACAATTTTCTACCGAAATTGTTCATCAAATGAACTTTATTTGAAAGCAAGCCGTAAGAATTGACTTCTGGATTTTCAAAAAGTTTTAAAACATTACTGCAAGTGTTGCCGTTATATTTTAATTAATTCTTTTCTATTTTATGCAATTATTTTATAAAACTTCCCCTGCCGTCTAGGAGGAATCTAGGATTTTTTTC
The DNA here is from genome assembly GCA_963921185.1 of Dasysyrphus tricinctus. Lineage (NCBI taxonomy): Eukaryota > Metazoa > Arthropoda > Insecta > Diptera > Syrphidae > Dasysyrphus > Dasysyrphus tricinctus. The sequence continues at coordinate 12,679 of CAWUEQ010000211.1, forward strand.
GTTTCTACTTGCCACCTACATACTGTGAGTTTTTTGGCAGATTATACACAAATTTCCTAGTAAGCAAAAAATGGGAAATTTAATTTAGGTACTTCTACAGCGGCTGTAGGGGATGAAAACAAAAATCTGAAAAAATTAGGGAAATTGTTTTTCCACATTTAGAGCCGATCCATCCACGACGACCTTATTTTTAACGACCACCCTAATGTACATATGTATGTATGTACGTAATAAAAAATTGATTTTAATGTAGTATAGGTACTAATTTTAATTTGAGGGACACTGTTTTCCCTGTCAGTCACCTTTTTTTTCAAAAAGCGGTAGCACTGTTGCCAATAACCTATTTATGCTTTTATTTTTTGTTTACCTCTCTGATGTCAATTTTGCCATCCTGATTGTCATCGTAAGCTTCCATGAAACACGATTTCAACTCAGCCAACATTGTGTCGGTGACAGCCTGAAAAGAAAATAACAGAAAAATGAAAGTTAAACTAGAAATAAATTAATATTTGGTTGGTAAGTACATTTTGTTACCAGTTACCACTCTTTAAGACTAACAAACATTTTAAAAATAAAATTAATCAAATCTGCGTGTAATTATCTTTTTTTTAACACAATGGGTGATATGCATAAGACGGAAGTAGGTTATAACCTACCTACTAGCTACTAGGAGTAAAAGGTTTAATTAAATACTATAACTTCTAGTAGAAACTAAGATTTAAAGTATTAACTGCATTTCGTATGCATATAATTAAGCTGGCTACTTTCAGTAAATACATCATGATATATCCAAGTAGGCCCTTAGGCCCGGGCCAACCAGAAATGGCCCGCAAGTCTTAGTTTTCTGTTTTCATACAAAAATATTTGCAAAAAGAGAATAATCATAATGATATGGCTTAAAAGCTCTAAAGCAAGGCTGGTAAACAGTTCTTGTTTTCAAATTATATCGAAAGCGGTTTACAGTTTTATTAAACTACGTTTAGCATTGTGAATCACCTTTCAGGCTCATTGAAATTTTTTCTATGACGGAATGGCCCGGACTTTTTGCAAATGGCCCCCAAAAAGGCCCTCAATATTTTTTTCATCGTGGCAAAGCTGCTGGGAGCGTTCATTATTAGTAAGTCAATGTTACTTATTAGTATATGGTATAGGTAAGATATTACCGCTATCCTGGAGAAGTGATGGATAGGACCATGCATGATGAAAAAAAGATTGCAACATTTATTACAGCTGTGACAAAGATTACATTTTTTAGAATGCGGATTCTTCGAGGGAAATTGGTTCAAAAGCATAGTTATCGACTTTCAACCGAAAAGTGATCGCCTGGCTGTGCTCCGCATCAAAATCACTTCCCCCTTCACAATGGAGTTGAAAGCTATTTAAAGGATGAGTTTTATGACCTCAGGAACAGAACTACATGAGCCTGTCTGGAGTATGATGCATTAATTTTGCTCGGGAACCTCAATACTCAAATTGCAATGAAAGACACCATCGGCGGATTAGTTGGTAGGCACAGCCTCGGCAAAGTGACAAATGATAACGGCTTCCGACTAAGAGACTTCAGAATCTCGTTATACAGTGCAAGGAAGAACTAAGTTTTCACAGTTAAGAATCCAAAAAGCAACCTGGCGCTCCCCACAATGTCGACGGAATATGTGAGGGGCAAACGTCGAATATGATAGCATTCATCGTCCGGAGCTCTATATGGCAATAGCTGAACTAAGAATTCTAGCAAACTGATCTAGTTGTGAAGCTTGACATTGGAATCACGTGTTATGCAAATAGGGAAAAGCTCTTCCGTATTATGCCAAACATGCACTGAGTTTCGACAAGGAGATGTGCTATAATGTGATTTCTTCAATGTGTTGTTGCTTTGTAGGAAAAATATCAAAGAACTTACTCCCACTTTGGGACTAAGTTCATTGGGACTTAGTTCATAATGTACTAAGTATACCATCTAAACTAACTTCCAACTTTATGAACTAAGTCCCACAAGGAAATTTGGTGGGAGTTAGTTCATTTTGCCTAGTGGGCGTAAACTCTTTTGGGAGTTAGTAGGGCCCATAAACAACACCAGAATCGAGTATCTTACGCTGATATCAAGTGAACTTAGCCTTGGAAATACTTTCAATAGTCCTTAACCGGTTTAAGAGGGTATCACAACGTTTCTAGTTTTTCATCTCGTTTGTATCATATATATGCCATTTGAAAGTTTACTACAGTCTCGCAACCTAAGTCTTTTTTAGATGTTCTGCTAGCCTAAAAATCGACAAATCTGTATGGAAGAATTCTCCCTGTTTTATAAGGCAGATTAGGATTTTTAAACCACTCGTCACGCATCATTGGTTTCGTAACGATAAGTTTTCTAAAACTCTATCCGTTTGAGGCATAATCTGCTTCTTCCAATTCAAAGAATAAATAACGCAGCTCATTTTAAAAGAGAACTTTAAAACACTTATCATGTTAACTTTTCTTTTCTATTCTTTTCTTTTCTTTTTTTTTTCTTTTCCTTTCTTTTCTTTTATTTTCTATTTTTTCAATTAGAAAAATGTTAAGGTATCTATTGAATATAACATATATACAAATTTCTTATCATTTTAATTTCAAAATTGCTACTGCTTTCATCCGCCATTGTTGTACCTAGTTCTCATTTTAATTCTACTTAAGCTTAGCAATAGCTAATAAGATATTTTCGATGAAATTAAATTAAATTACTCACTTCCGGACTGATATCCGTTGCATTTGCACTTGACACAAATTCCCGTAAGAATCCATCCAACTCAGTTCCTTCGATGTAACCATTTCCTATGAAATAAAAAAAAGTTCATATTGGGTTAGTTCTTGAGTGAAAATTAACGTTTTGAATATTATTTCAATGTTGCCAATTAACCCTATCCATCCCACACATGGAGTAACACTATTAGTACCCAGGCCTAGGGTCCAGAAAACCTGATACATATTTTTGTCCTTTTTATTTGAAATAGACATATGTACATATGTACATACATAAATTTTGAATTATTTTGGCACACAGCCCGGCTATGTTCACTACAAAAGGGGTTTCGGCTTCATAATTTGACGTCTGCATTATACAAAAAAAAAAGTATTTTCCAGATAGGGATGTGCGATATTGAAACAACATCGATTTCAACATCGAAGACCAAACATCGATGTCAATAAATATCGAACCTAAAACATCGATTTTTTGTCAGGTGTTTTTGTTTAAGTTTTTTGTTTGACCAAAGCAAAAAATGCGTCATGCTATGCTCTAATGTATTTTTGCTTTCAAAATTTCTGGTGCCGGCTATTTTTTCTTGAGTTTTTTAAAATCGATTTAAGTTTTCATACAAATGAAAAATATAAAGTCATAAACAAGGTATTTCAACTTTAAACATCGATATTGCAAAATAATGATGCACAGAAGCTTGTGTGCTAAAACCGCGTGTAGGTAAGTGGTATCTTTCTAGGCATCAATGATTTAAATGGGTGAAAATCGATGTTAAAATATGTATTTTGCACAGTGAATATCAAAAAATTTAATAAAATCAATATTGCAAAGGCAATTCATGGTGTTAAGCTGTTAAGTGTGCCCTTTTTGAAATCCGATATTTCAAAATCTTCTTTCACACGAAGTTGTGCGCAAGAACTTGCATGGTGTAAACTGCGTGTTTCTGACCATCGATAATTTAAATTCTTGAAAATCGATATTAAATATGTATTTTACAGTAATACTTCAAGGAATTTTGTGTAAACTGTTTTCTGTGGCTTTTTGGAATATATCGATATTGCAAAACACGAAGTTATGTGCAAAAACTAACATTGGTGTAAATTGGGTCTTTCTGAGCATCTTTTATTTCAATGCGTGGAAATCGATGCTAAAATTTTAATTTTGGAAAATATATCGTCCACAGATTTTATAGAAGCAATATTGCTAGTATTTCATGTGTAAGCTGTTATCTAACGATATTGCAAGATATTTTTACTTACAAAAGTGTGTACGAAAACTTGTGTGGTTTGAAATGCGCCTTGCTGAGCATCGATGATATTAATGCTTGAATATCGATGTAAAAATATTTCTTTTGCAAAAATAAACACAAAACAAATTTGATGGAAGCAAAATTGATAGGCACTTCATGTGTAAAGTTATATATGTGCCTTTTTGCACATCGAAAGTTTCGTTGTGGTTTTGAATTTTTAAGTTTGGTTTTGGAGATCCTTTGATGATTTCCTTCTTCAAAAAATTCCAAATGTTACAGATGACTTAAAAACTATGAAAGTCACTCCATCTAGATTTTACTAGCAGAATCAATCATTTTCGTACTTACTTTTTGTTAGTTTTTTAGTCCGATGTTTTGGATGTTAATATCGATGTTGTAAAACATCGAAATCTTTATTATCGATTAAAATCGCTCATCCCTATTTCCAGATGTCTATCTGAAGAAAGGGAACAGACCATGATATGAAAATATAAACTTTTGTGGAAGTTTGTTTTATTATTTATTATCTAGTTATTCACTGTGTGCATTTGGTATATTTTTTTTAGTAGGTATAATTACATAGTGGAATGAGATAAATCATTGCAGTTTGCGAACAAGTTGAGCAAAACAGCTAAATGAATAATTATGATGAGGAGGATGCGATTGCATATTCTGCGTTTTTTTTAATGATTTTACCTCCTTGTCACACTCTTTACGTTTGTTATTCCGTTTCATTTACTAATTAATGAATGAATTTAAATTACGAAGACAACAAATGTTAGCAAACAGATTCCGGGGGGTGAAACGAACAGAGAATTGATGTCTGTTTAATGGATTATCTTTGTATTACATGTTATACAGTTATACTGGTATACAAAAAAGTGGTCAGCTTCATAATATAACAATTCTTCAAATGGAAGCAATATTTTTGTATCGATACACTATCCAGTGTTTTATAGAGATCAGTGGACATCAAGCTAGCAAAGTACTACCTGAAAATGGGGTAAAAACTGTTTATACCAGATGGTTTATGGCTTAATAATTTACCAAATAACCAGCCGTTAATTATTTGTGATAATTTTGAATTTGTTGTTCTATGTTTTCTATGTTTTTTTTCGAAAGGTTGTAAATCTTCCAAAACTTTATATGTTAGGCCTGGTTCACACGTTTTTTATCGCATTCGGTTTTTTCCGAACAAATATCGGGTGTTCACACGATATTTATATTTATTCGTTTAAAAATCGAATAGTTGCAGTATAATGAAAATGAATGGAAAAGTTTGAATTTGTAAAGTATTTTATTTTTATCTTTTTAAGGAAAAGGGCTAGAAAGCTGAAATTTGGACGGATGATAGAAAAAATTGAATTAAATATGAATTAAAAAAAATAAAAGTCCTAGAATACCGTTGGACGGAAATAACGGTATTATTTGAGTGGTTTCACATATGAACTCATATCTGTTTAGTGCATTAATGAATTTTCTAGTTGTTTTTAAATAAAACATATAAATAAAATTACGGTTATTTTGATACCTCATTCATTATAATACGTGGTTTATAAGCAGCGTTGCCATTAGTGCAGATTTATCTGCATTTTGCAGATTTTCAACCCATCCACAGACTTTTGAAATTCGAAAATCTGCAACGCAGATTATATCTGCACTCGTGTCTTATTTAATATTTAGTTCTCTTTAAAAAAAATGTTAATAATTTTGCTGTATGCTGTCATCTTTATATAAAGTTCTATTCCATAAAATCGAATCATAATAACTGCAATGATTTTGAAAAGGAAAGGTAACTCTACAATGTACATTATAAAAGAAACAATGTTATTTTTATTACTTAAATTAATTTGTTATTTTTTGTCATGGTTAATAATTAAAAATATTTTTTCGTATGGACACATCTTTCGTTTAGAAGTCTGCATTGCAGAATTTTTTCGTCATTTTTGCAGATTTTTTAAAACAAATTAATGGCAACACTGTTTATAACCGACACAATCTTGATTTTAAATTGATCGAAAAATCAAAACAACTGCATTGACATTACCTGCTTGGACCATTGTCCACGACCATCCACCAGCGAGATGATCCCGTTATCTACATGGAATTTTTCTTATTACAATTTGATATGGATGGCTTTAATAAATTATAGCTCCCGTTCTACTTGTTGGATCTTCAAGGTTAAGGTCTTTAAAAAAAGCTGACATAACGGACTATATTGTGTAAAAAAATCATTGAGGAGGGGCAAAAATTTTCAAACTAAAGAGGTGAATAAAGCCCAATTCAATTCCATTTATTTTATTCTAAATTCAAATGTTGATGAAATTTTTTATAATTTTGAAAAACTAAAAACGCATATTTATTGCCTCATTCCTCTTCTTTATTTTAAGACCTAAACCTATAAGATCCAATGAGTATCACCGGAGTAATAATTTTTTTAAACCGACCATATCGGTCGATTAATTTTTTTGTGTACATCGGCTTTTCTCTCCACTGAAGCTCATTCGATGCCAACGAACAAATACCCAACGTGGTTTAAAACCGTGTGAACGAGACTATATAAATCTATAAGCCACTGGAAGACGATACGTCGCAGTTTATTCGTTTTTTTTTTGATAAGTCCGTTGAGTATTCGATAAATGTACTTAGCTGAGTACGTTTTCTTGCCGTACAAACGTCGTGTGAAAGGCTCTATGTAAAATATATACGCCACTGCTCATTCGCACGGATTTATACTGCAAAAAATCGTGCGGTACAATCTCGTGTGAACCAGGCCTTATTCGTTGATAATTTGCCATTAATGAGTCGTTAATTAGTTGTGAAAAATTCAATTTTGTCATGCGATGTTGTCTATGTTATTTAGGGTGATTTCTTTTCTATGAGCGTCCGGTTACCAAATCAATTTTCGTTAATCGAAAAATGGGTGGGTGGATGATTTGCCGTTAATAATATTTTTTCGTTAATTCTTATATTAAATAAATAACCCAAAATTACATAGAAAACATTGCACGACAAACTCAAAATTGTCACAACTAAATGAAGACTAATTAGTGAAAAACTATTAAGCCATAAACAGTTCCGTGTTAGCAGTTTTAATCCCTTTAAAGGCGATGCTTTGCCAGCTTGATATAGAGGTAATGAAGAATTAAAAAAAATAAAAAACATTGCACGATTGAATTTAATTTTTCACATCTAATTTATGACTAGTTAACGGCAAATTATTAAGCCATAAAACAGTAATTATAAGAAGTTTTTCACGCTTTTCGAGTAGTGTCAAGTTAGCAAAGCACCCAAAAAAAAACATAGAAAACATAGAACGACAAATTCTAAATTGTCACAACTAATAAATGACTAATTAACAGAAAATTATCCACCTATCCATTTTTCGATCCGTGAGAGTTGCTTTGCTAACTTGATATCAAGTTAGCAAAGCCCCCAAAAAAAACATAGGAAACATTGCACGATCAAATCTAATTTGTCACAACTAACCAACGACTAATTAACGGCAAATTATTAAGCCATAAACCATCAGGTATAAGAAGTTTTTACTGATTTTCAACAGGGTGCTTTGCTAACTTGATATTAAATGAGCAAAGCACCCAAAAACATCGGAAATATTGAACGACAAATTCGAAACTGTCATAAAATAATTAACGACTAGTTAACGGCAAATTATCCAACTAACCATTTATCCATTCGTCAAAGTTGCTTTGCTAACTTGACACTCATGCACTTCCCGACACCATAGAACTTTGAAATTTCGCAGAACGATAGGTCTTGTGGTGCATACAAACGAAAAAATGGAAAACCTAAAATTTTCCATTCAGGGCCGTGGCATTAACCCACTTTTTCGAAAATTCATATAAATTATATGGAGCACTTCCGATTCTTGTAGAGCGATGAAAATTGGTAGAACAGTAGGGTTTTAAGTACATACAAAGAAAAAAAAAATTGAAAATTTAAGACTTTTCATTCAGAAGGCGTATTATTTTAAATTGTATCAAGCACTTTCGATTTTTGTAGCCCAGTAGGCCTTGAAGTGCATAGAAGAATAAAAGTCAAACATTTATAATTTTCTGCTCTTAAAATTGTTATCAATTATATGTACATATATGTATGTGGTTGTCGTACGTAATGGTGAGAATTGGTAAAGAGGTAGGGCTTAAAGTGCATACCAAAAGAAAAATCAAACATTGGTGGATTTACTTAACAAGTTTTCTCCTAATTACTAAGTTTCTGACAATTTAAAATGTATGAAAACCTAACCTGTGAATTCAACAAATTTTAATCAGTAATCATTAAATACCAAATTTCTATCATTATTTGGCGTTGCTTTGACATTACCTACTTAAGATATTTAATATTATAATTTCAGACAGATTTCACTCTGCACACAATAACATAGTCAACAGCTCCTGAAAGGGTTTGTAAAAATATAGGATTGACAGTTTTAAAGCAAACAAAATGTCAATAAGAACATTCTAAAAAATAAAAAAATATTCATGGATTGATACCTTAGATTAGATCATTTTATTTAAACTTAGCTTGAGGTGCTTCTAAGCATTTAGTGGTGAAATTTGTGTTTTATTTCTACGGATGTCCTTGTTAAAGTCGACTTTAGGCTAGATTCGGGTCTATTACTTGGGCTATTGACAAAGCTTACACCAACAAAATATTGTATCAGAGTGTAACAAACATGATTCCGTGGTAGTTAACTTATTCAACAAAAAAATGATAGACTACACTGAGGGAAAAAATGCAATTTAAAATCTAATAGAAAATATTTGATTTAAAGTTGAATAATATTCAATAAATCATATTTAATTTCAAGTTGAAAACCTGTTGATTTAAATAGGCAACGTAGATTTAACAAAGCCAACTTAGTTTCAAAGCGAAACGTATTCAATTTTACATAGAAATCAACTTTTCGAACATTTAAAGTACACTCAACGTAGTTTCAAAGTGCAAGATGCTAGTATTTTTCGAAATCGAATTTTAAATTTCCATGCACGTACTTTTAAAGTGTTGCATAGTTAGGCCAACGTAAAGGTCAGATTTTATAATTACTTTTTAATTTATATTTTAGCTAAATATATAGAATTTCGAGAGCGCTTCGTAATTTCACGAAGTATCTACAAAACATTTGTGAGCAAAATTAACGCGCACTCAAAATTCACTTACATTTAATCAAAAAAAAAATTATTACTTTTCTCATATTTATTTTTGTCATTTGCTTAATGAATTAGTTTCCATTTTCTTTTAAATCAATAACTGGACGAAGTTGAATTAAAGTTTTAAAAAAGTATTTTAAAATTTGTATGTATTTCAATCAACGATGCTTGTACTTTAATCGAAATTGATACATATTGTTTTGAAGATGGATGAATTCAAATCAACGATGATGACATCTCAAATGAAGAGAAAAAATGGTAAAATCATATTTGTTTTAAAAGAGGAAAACACTTTGAATTGATGTCATTGCTACTTTGAATTTAAAATTTTCGTCTTCGATGCCAAATCGTTCCGAAAAATATTTAAATCAAAGTTGTTTCCGTTGATTTTACGTTGTTTTTTTTCTCGGTGTATTTGCTCCATATTCATGGAAAAGAAAACATTTAAGAACTTATTTTTTTTCTCTGATGGTGCAGCATCGCAATATACAAATAAATCAAATTTAATTAATATGAATTGCCTTCAAAAATTGGCGGAAATGTTAAAACAAACGCGTATCGAGCAAGCTTACAAGGACCAGAAGGTGTCCTGTCCAAATAACGACACCGCAAGACTTTTTAAACTGGGCAAATAGTTTTTTTTAATTCTTTTGATAACCTTAGAGCTTAGAGTATGAAAGTGAACAAGAAATTAAAAAAAAAAATTGTTTTAGCTTTAAAAAATACAAGAAAATAACAAATATTTTTAAGAATGAAATGAAGTTTATGCAGTTTTTTCATGTCTCGATAAGAGGCGCAGAACAAAATATTGTTTTCTCATTTGTTATTAATAATTAAATAAAAAATATTAAATTTTTGTTTTTTACAAAAAAAACTTACAAAGAAATAAAAATGAATTTTAGTTCCAATGCTGTTTAAATCTTCATCATATCATACTATTAAAAACTGCTATTAAAAACTTTGATTGTCATAAAAACTTCTTTTTGAATTTGAGAAAACAATGATAAAAGCTCTTATAAAATGTACAAAAGATGAAAAATTACGACAGTCGCATTTTGAGAAATTCTGACCCTGAAGGAATTATTGGCATGTTAGTGTAAGCTTTTAGGGAAACACAATATGCATTGTTTCACTGTTTCCCACTCTCTCCTACCTACATATGTATACATTGCGTGACCACTTGTACCAAAATTACCGGTACAGTACCGAAATTCAACGCTGTGTACCGTGTACCGAAGAAAAGCCTCGGTACACAAAAATTAACCGAAATCAAATTCGTGTACCTACCAAATTTATTGACAAAAATGTCAAAGTCAGATTTATTAAAAAATGGCCAAAATAGTCGGAAAACCTGGACGAAAAAGAGCAAGAACGGCGGAGATGAAAAAAGTCAAGAAGGATATTGACACTTTTGATCCTGGAATCGGAAATCAACATTACAGATCAGCAAAAGGTTCAACGAAAAAATAGGTTCTATACCTTTACAACCTATTTTTTTCGTTGCTGCTTATATTTGGACCAAATATGATATACAACATACAGCAAATTAGTATTTTTTGTTTGGTGGCCGTAGTATACATGCATACTTATAATGTATCAAATAAACTAATCAAAAAAAACTCTTGTGTACCGAAATCGGCTTTGGAAAAGTGGTCACCCTATGCATACATATATCACAAGTATAAACAATTATTTACTAGCCTATCATATCAATGCAAGCGTGTCAAGTTTTAAAAACTTCAATTCCAAATAAATTGCAATTTATCAAGCAATCTGGTATAATTATCTAAAGCAGCGATGCCACGCCTCCGAAAAGAAAATTGCAGATTTTTGATTTTTACTTGCGATTATAGGTAGGTACTATAAGGCAAGTTTTGGATTCGTGCAAAAAAAAATTTTGAGATAACAATCAAACATGATATTACGATGATAGAGAACACCAAAAAAGTGGGTGGCAAAATTCTGTCTGTCTGTCTGTCTGTTCGTCTACAGCCTAAACGGCTCGATCGATTTTCTTCAAACTTGGTACTTAGTGGTTTTTGGTGATTCTGCCGACACATTTTTTTCATTTTTTTTTTAGAACCAAAAATAACGGTACCTATCATACATTTTTTTTTTTTGGCAAATTTACATAATCGTATTTTTCTCAAAAACGGCTCGACAACTTTTCTTAAAAAAAATTCAATAAATTTATTTTAGTAAAGGCTTTCTTTGGATGGAAAACCATTTTTCAAAAATGGTTATTAATGGTACCTCCCAAGGAACCATTTTTTAAATTTTTGATTTTCTTCAAAATGGTATGACCGATTTCAACTATTTTTTTTATACAGAAGCTTCCGAAAAATGTTAATAGTTTTGTGTATCAACATTTTTGAAAAAATATTTTTTGGATGTTTAAAAAATATTTCAACATTTTTTTTGGAAAATCAAATATTTCGAAAACAGCACCATAGATTTTTTTGAAACTCGATATTTAAGACTTTTTTAGTACTCTCTAAAATATTTTAAGAACAAATTTTACATTTATGAAAAAATAACGGTACCTTCCATACAAAAGTGAAAAAACCGCAAAGGAAAATATTTTTTTGCTTGAAAACGACTCCTACGATTTTGAATAAACTTTTTTCATATACTAAAATTAGTACAATCTACCATCAAAAATTATAAAATTTTACATATAGCAACTATTAGTAGTACCTGTCATAGAACGTATTTTTTTATTTTGAGTTTTCTCGTTATCAGCTTAACGGATTTAAATGAATTTTTTTATATACAAATTTCAGATAAGATTAAATAATATTGCATATCAAAATTTTCAAAAAAAAAGTTTTTGGATTTTTAAAAAAAGTTTCAAACTTTTTTTTTGAAAACTCGATATTTCAAAAACGAGACAAGTTTTTTTCAAATTTTGTTTTTATATACACATAAATATATAGTTAAAATCTGCATACCAAAATTTGTTCTTAAAAATGTTTTAAGAATTTTATATATAAAAAATTAATTTAAAAAAAACCGCTCCAACGATTTTAATTTTTTTTTCCATACAATCATATTCCATCATGAATTAAGATGGCATACTTTTTTTTCACCTCAAACTGTCAAAAGAGTTGTTTTAGCTAATTTAAATGTCATATTTCATGCTTCTCTACATTTTTCTCTCATAATTTCCATGTTTGTATATACGTCTGTGAAGTTAGCAGGGCAACTTTCACCGACGCAATTGGGACCTTGACAGGAATTTGCAGTTTTTTTGCATTTTTTTTGCATTTCTATTCCCGATTTTGCAGTTCGCCAAATAACGGTGTAATTTAGTGACCTGCTAACTTCACAGTGAAGTTAGCAGGTCACATGCTGTATCTCAGGAACCAAGCATGCTAGGAACTTGCAATAAGGCTCCAAATTTGCAGTTTTTTTGCATTTCAACGATGGGCTATGTTCAAAATTTGAAGTCCTCAATTTAAAAATTTCCCAAGTTTAACTTCAATATGAAGCAAGTAGGTCACATCGTGTATCTCACGAACCAAGCATGCTAGGAACTTACAGCAAGGCTCCAAATTTGCAGTTTTTTTGCATTTCAAGAATAGGCTAGGTCAGAATTTTGAAGTCCTTTTTTTGAAAAAAATTTCATACTGACCTGCTAACTTCACAGTGAAGTTAGCAGGTCACATGGTGTATCTCAGGAACCAAGCGTGCTAGAAACTTGCAGTAAGGCTCCAAATTTGCAGTTTTTTTGCATTTCAAGAATAGGCTAGGTCAGAATTTTGAAGTCCTTTTTTTGAAAAAAATTTCATACTGACCTGCTAACTTCACAGTGAAGCCTATTCTTGAAATGCAAAAAAACTGCAAATTTGGAGCCTTACTGCAAGTTCCTAGCATGCTTGGTTCGTGAGATACACGATGTGACCTACTTGCTTCATATTGAAGTCAAACTTGGGAAATTTTTAAATTGAGGACTTCAAATTTTGAACATAGCCCATCGTTGAAATGCAAAAAAACTGCAAATTTGGAGCCTTATTGCAAGTTCCTAGCATGCTTGGTTCCTGAGATACACCATGTATAACAGTGAAGTTAGCAGGTCAGTATGAAATTTTTTTCAAAAAAAGGACTTCAAAATTCTGACCTAGCCTATTCTTGAAATGCAAAAAAACTGCAAATTTGGAGCCTTACTACAAGTTCCTAGCACGCTTGGTTCCTGAGATACACCATGTGACCTGCTAACTTCACTGTGAAGTTAGCAGGTCACTAAATTACACCGTTATTTGGCGAACTGCAAAATCGAAAATAGAAATGCAAAAAAATGCAAAAAAAGCTGCAAATTCCTGTTAAGGTCCCAATTGCGTGGGTGAAAGTTGCCCTGCTAACTTCACAGACGTTTTGTATATACAATTTTCTTAAACTCGCAGTGTCTTGAACATAAGAGCAAGTACGTGCGACCCAGTCGTGCATTTTATTTCCTTTGTATGCACCACAAGGCCTACCGTTGTGCGAAATTTCAAGTTTCTACGATGTCGGGAAGTGCTCCATAATTTTGATGATCTGTCAGTGACTCGCTGAGTCAGTCAGCTACGGTTTTTTCGATTTTTGAAGTCCTTTATCTCGGGAATTTCCATTGCTAAGGAGTTGAAATTTGGTGAGCCACCTGTGTTTGATCAGCTCAGCGAATACTAAGAATTTTAAGTTTCTGACTTTATTGGTACTGAAGTTAGAGGGGTGTTGAAAATCGCCTCAGTTTGTTCTTGTAAAAAGGGTGTTGTGCCGCGAATTTAACTGGGCACTACCGTGCCCTTTGATTTTATGAACATTTTCTGATTAATAAAAATGATTCCAATTTAATTTCTTTAACTGAAGGAATTCTAAGTAAATACCTTCTTTTTAATGAATAATATTAGAATCATTTTTATGATTCAGAAAAGGTGCATGAAATAATCATTAAATTGAATGTATAGAACCCTTATATACGCTCATTTAAATGAAGAATTTTCAAATCAAAAATGAAACACTAAAATGACTTAAAAAGGTGTCTAATTGCCCAGGTAAAAGGATTCAAATTGAATCATAAGTGAATTCTTTTTCGGTCGATTTCTTCACTTTTTTTTGTTTATTTATGATTAATTTCTGAACAAAAATGTTTGCTGGGTGTGGACGCTGCTTAATAGCAATAATACTAATTCAATGGCTTTAAATTTTGTCCCCTATTACACGTTATTCTTTCCGTCTGACTCTTTTTTCGAATTTCTCTTCGACTCTCGTACGAAAATACGGATAAAGCTAAAAAGAAACGTCAAAAAGAGTCTCGGAAACTTTGGCCCACGACTCACAGTCACAGGGCAACTGGTCTTCCGCATATCATCTTTTTTCTCATTCGCACTCATTACGTTCGAAAAGAGTCAGACGCAAAGAATCATCGTGTAATAGGGGACTATGAGAAATACTAAACTCACCATCTTTATCATAGTGACTCCATACATCCATAAATTGGTTGGCAGAGAGCTTCTTTAACTCACGCGATTCCGGATCGCGGTACTGACGCATAAAATTTTGTGCTTTTTCGATTTGTAAACGTTTTGCAACTGCCGCTGGCGCTGGTGCTGCTGTTTTAGTGTCCATTGTTTGTGGAAGTGTCGTGTAAGGGGTTTTGAATCCACTTAGTATATTCTGTTTTAAGATATCACTGTCCGGTGGCTAATACTGAAATAGAAGAAATATAGATTAGATAGATCATACATACGTAGATACATATCTTTATTTCGTAGTTATATTTTCAAAAAGTCTTTAACTTCACAATTCACAAATCAGAAAATTGAAACATGAGCTATCCTTCTCAACAAAAATAAATTATATAAAATAAAAACAAAATATTTAATTAATTACATGTATATGTATGTGTATAACTGTGCTGTGATAGTCAACTACTGAAAGGACTTTTGAAAATATAGGATTGACAGTTTCCAAAGCTAAAAACAAGTTAGGAAATACTCACAGTACACATTTTTGTATTGTGGGAAATATTTAAAAAAAAATTCAAAAATGTTATTCGACTCGAAAATCTGTAGAACAAACAAAGATATTCATAGATTAATAATTTTATTCTATCACCCGATGCCATAATCAAGAATTGATAAAATTTTTAAGGAATTTAATACACAGTTTTTTTTGTAGATAAAAAAGCTACAAGAAACAAATATTTTTGTCTGGAAAATCTTGAAACTCGAAAGCAAACAATATTGGCTCTTCATTTGATAAAATATTGAACAGAAAGTCTTTAAAGATCTTGATTTTGCGATGTTTGAATAACAAAATAAAATCAATTCTAGCTTCCGACGGCAACAATGGGTAGTTATAGTTACCGGTTTGGGTCGCATCCAGCCTCTGATTAATAAACAATTTATAGCACCTTACCGTGCTACAGCTTTTCTCACACATCTTTGTGGTAGATGTTGATTCGTGAACTAAATACCGAAAGGATTTTTTTTCCTTTCGAAGACGATTCGCGATTGCAATGCAAATTTCCAAAAATGGGAAAAAAACTGGGAAATGCCTTTCGTGGTAAGGATGAGTATTTTAATTTTGATATAATTTTATTGTTAGGTTATTTTATCATTATAAATTATTTATTTTTGCTAGGACTCTTGAAATAAAAATTTCAAAGTATGGTTTAAGTTTTTAATAGTTTGCTTATTTAAATATTTAATTGGGCTTACCACATTAGGTATGTTTTATTGGAAAAGCTGTCCGCAGCACAGTGAAATTTTATATGAATTACAAAAACAGCATCGGCAGCAAAATCGCTGCCGATAAAAGTTAAAGTAGAATCCCGCTGCCGATAAACTTTTGACGTTTGTTCGAGTATCGAACTCAATTGAATAGGATTTTTGTGTGTCGTCATTGGTACGACTCGTACTTTTATGTGTCTCGAATTCTCGATGGCTATGTTCGTAGAGTAGAATTATGTTGAATGAATGGCCCTGTTTAGACTGTAACTTTTCACTTCGTCAAGACCATGTTTTTGTAGAAGAAATCGGTGAAGAGAAAATTTCACCCATAAATTTACGTCATGGTGGCGTAGTGAGCCATTACAGTCTAAACAGGGTCGCTTGTAAGTGCATGGTTGTTTTGTTTTAACTTCTCGACAAAATGAAAAAATGATCCTATCCTATGCTATGCTATAAAAAAAACGCTGCCCTAAATTAGTTTAAAGTGCAAAATTTAGCATGTTTATTTATAAGTGACAAACAAGATATATTCTGCCGACTGTCAAACGATAATTCGCAAACCACAACATCAAGACGCATTTCACAAGGTATTTTTCTTCACATTTTCTTCTATAGGACACCAAACAAATTACTCAAGGGAATGGAAGGTCAAAATTCACGATCATTCCCATTTCAAAATTCACTATTCACAGCTCATATGAAAAGCTCTTTTTGTAAACCCTTGGTCTATAGGGACCAGTTTGTATAGGCATGGTTCAAATTTTGATCCGATGCTCAGCAATTTTAAGTCACTGCTTTTGGTGGAAAGGCTACTTGTACAATCGTGGTTCAAGCTTTGATGCGTGGTTAAATTATATTAGCTCACTGATTTCGGCAGTTTAACTGAGGTCCAACAAGGGTTAAGCTTGAAATTGTTATTAACACACTTGAACCTTGGAATCATCGTTGCACTTCAGTAGATCCGATCAAATCGATGAGTCACAAATGCTGAAACATGGATCAAATTTTGAACCAGTTAGTACAGCTGAAACTAACTGAAGTTCAAGGAAGGTTCAGGCTTATTTGGCTACTAATGTACTCAGTTAATCCGGTAAAATTGGTGAGTTAAAAAATTTCCAGTGGAAAACTAGGTAAATGCATTAAAATTAGCCATACAATCATGTCCTTATTGTAATTTATAAAATTAACGCTAATAAAGTCATCTACTCCATGTGTATTGAGTCTGTTATTATACGACGACTTTTGAGTCATGACTTTTTACAAAATTAAATGAGTGCAATTGAGAAAACAAAATTTGATTTCACTTTCACAATATTAAATTTCGAAAAATCTCAACTAAAAAGTCTTCGTGTAATAGCAGACTAAATCATGACTTTTTACTTTGACCATAGTCTACCAACACACCCCTACCCCTTTTCCTTTCTTTTATAGCTGCAAAATCAATTTTCGTATCTGAAAATGACAAATAAAGAAAAAAGGGGCACAAACATTTGATTGAAAGCATTAATTATTTAAATATATAGTTATATTTCCCATTTAACTTGCAAATATGTTAGTTTTTGTTAATAATTTTGGTTTATTTCTACTTTTAACTTTCACAAAATTCACTTTTGTGTCGTGACAGCTGTTCAGGCGTACCATATTGCAAATACAAAAATATAGGCCGCTGCGGATGCGTTTTTATGGAAATTTCTCACTGTACTATTTATTAAATCCCAAAAAAACACGCCTATTGAAAGGAAAACTACTTTGTAGCACGTTTAAAATACCTAGCGCTGCATTTGCGACCAGCAGGTGGGTGATGACTCTTCGCAACAGCCAATTGATAACTTTTTGATTAGTTAAAAAGAAAAAGGAGTTCAAAAGATGTTCTCAAAACATGAGTCATCTCTCTTAAATACGCTGTTTTAGTAAAATTGTACCATTGAATATTAGATCAACAATAACTTTATGTGCCTAGGTGTTTTTCTAAACTTAATTTAACCATCTCCAATACTGAAATGATTGACAGATTTAAGGAAGGAAGCAAGCAAGCAAGTAGGTCTTAGTCCTGCACTTGATTTTACATGAGAAACTACAACATTTTTTTGAATAAACAATTTATTTTTCAAAAGTAATTAAAACCTTGCATGATCTTATGCGTTAGCTTGAACCCAAGACCTGAGAGCAGCAACATCAGAATAGACGCCTGGATAGTTGGACTGGGCACAGCCGTATCCCCAAGAAACAACACCAACTTGAACACCGTTGGCAACCAATGGACCACCAGAATCACCTTGGCATGAGTCCTTACCGGGAGCGGCAGCACAGATCATGGTCTCCCTAATCTGGCTGGATCCGTATGAATATGAGTTGGAGCCACATTGAGACCTGCTTACAATCTTGACGTTGACTTGTTGAAGAGTTGCGGGAATGCTAGACGCACCAGATGAACGGGTTCCCCATCCAGTGACAACTGCATTGGTTCCATGAGCTGGTGCAGAACTGGCCAGAGAAATGGTCCTTACATTGGAGTTAAGGGAAACAGCAGAGCTTAGATGAATGACTGCAATGTCGTTAACCATTGTCCTGGAGTTGTAGTTGGGGTGATTTTTGAATGAAGCAACTCCCACAAGAGCACCACCACTATTCCATTGGGTTGATCCAACGCGAACCTTCAGTGAGCTAGCAGCGACATTTTGGAGGCAATGAGCAGCAGTGACGACAACGCGGTTGCTGTACAAACTTCCACCGCATGAGTGGGAACCGCTTCTTTGGAGAGAGATCTGGTAAGGGTATTTAGAGATCGATGCGTCTGAACCTCCTACTATACGACCGTCCAATTGAGGAAGAACGACCAATCCATCGGGAATTGGTTCTTCAGTATCTGGAACTTGAACCTCCTCCGGAATAGAGGCTTCCTCGGGAATGGCAGCCCCCAGAGCACAAGCAATTACAGACACCAAAACTACGAACTTGAACATTTTGTGTTTACTGATATAGATCTGCGGTTTGGATGGGTGTTTTATAGTAACTTGTTAAGTATGATTTGCTACGGTACAAGTGTATACAATGCCACTTCAGTTACTAATCTCTTGTTTTGGATAAGGAGGGTTTTTCAAAGTATTACTGCGTGGAAGATATCACAATCGTTTGAGGTACATTTCGTTCATAAGTAGCTTATGAAAGTGTTCTTTAGGTATAGTATGTACTTGAAATTCAAGTATTTTACGTTTAGCTGAATTGAATATCCCTTGAGCTTGACATTACATGTGTACTTAGACAGCAAAACAAATATTTATAAAATAATTCAGGAGATATCTGATTTCAATTTTTTTATAAATTGAACATTAAACATTCCAATTAAAAATATTTTAAATCCAAAAATGAGACAGTACCTGACGGTTTATTTATTTTGTATTACCTTTTAAGTTATCAATGAATTGAAATGGTCTAGTCTACTCTAGACAGAAGAAAGGTCTTGTTTAGTTAAATTTAATTAGATTTAATAAAATAAAATAAAATAAAATAAAATAAAATAAAATAAAATAAAATAAAATAAAATACAATAAAAATAAAATAAAATAAAATAAAATAAAATAAAATAAAATAAAATAAAATAAAATAAAATAAAATAAAATAAAATAAAATAAAATATAGGGGTGGCAATGGTGCAGTGGATGTAGTGCTTGACTGCTAACTTAGAGGTGTGGGTTCGAGCCCCATTCTAGGCAGCATTCTTTTCTATATTCTCCCAGCTAAACTGGACGCCACCCGTGAGATTTAATGAGATAATAAACACCTTGATCTCAATCCACTGTGCCAAATCTTTCCTATCCTCCTACTCTTTCTAACTAGTGCCGTGCAATTCAGGTTGCATTTAAATGACCTAAGGTCTTACAGGCATATAGTTAGTTTAAAAAAAAAAAAAAAAATAAAATAAAATAAAATAAAAATAAAATTAAAATAAAATAAAATAAAATAAAATAAAATAAAATAAAATAAAATAAAATAAAATAAAATAAAATAAAATAAAATAAAATAAAATAAAATAAAATAAAATAAAATAAAATAAAATAAAATAAAATAAAATAAAATAAAATAAAATATATTAAAATTAAATTAAAATGTAAAAACAAGATGGTCTGAATATTATAAATCAATTTATTATAAGATATTGAATGAATCTACTCCTGCAGACCATATGATTAATAATAATCACGTTGTAGCTGGTTTTAAATGCTCATGAAGAGATGTTTATACAGGGTGTCCCGTAATGAGTGGATAATACTACAATTGGTGATAGCATTCCTTATGACTGCTCAGAAAAAAAAATATTAAAAATATATTTTTCTTGTGGTCTCCATGGTATAATTTATTTTCGAAAAATTTTTAAAAATTCAGGGTCTCCTAAAATACCTAATTACAACGGCCACCCATAAAGGATTCTTGTTATTTTTATAATATTCTTGAATAACCGTTCTAAATGATGGGTTTACTACCCATTTATTTTAACACCAGCTGATTTTTTGTGTTATAATTTTTTAAAATTATTTTTTTATTCAAAAATAATTCAATATTTTTTTCACCAAAGTTTGAAAAATAAAAAAGGGAAAAAAATGTATGAGAACATAAAAGGCAAATTTGATAAAAATTGGCCTGTTTAATGTACTTTCCAAAATGGTATAACACATGTTTGTGTATACAACCATAACCAATAAAATTGGCATTTAATCTACTTAAGAAGTTTTTGAACATTTTATCAGATGAAATTAAGTTACAAAGTTAAGTAAACACTATGACGACGAATGAATAACTCATATTGTTTTTTTAATTTTTGTTGCATTTAAAAATAACCGTTCTTAAATAAAGGCAGTAACATTTAACACTAGTTGCTGGATTTTTTTTTAATAATTTCTTAAATTAATTTTTCAATAAAAAAATGATTAAATATTTATTTTCATCAAAGTTTGTAAGTTAATAAAAAGACAGAAAACTGAAAACTTTCGTGGCAAATAATGTTAAAAAAATCTCCTTTCAATGTACTTTCCCAAATGGTAAAAGCATCTATCTACAGCAATAACACATTAAATTGGCTTTTAATCTGCTAGAGAAGATTTTTTTTTTCTCAAATCAAAATTGACTTGTTGGAAAAAGTTCACGAAGATCCGGAGTTCTTCAAAAAAATATTGTGGAGTGATGAGTCGTCTCTTAAAAGGAATGGATATTTCAATATCCATAATTTACAAAGCTGGCAACTGAAAAATCCAAATTTAATGCGCGAGGACAGATCGCAGTACCAATTCAAAATCAATTACTGGGCAGGTATCCTGAATGGACAAATTATAGGCCCTTTTGAATTACCAGGCAACTAAGATGGTGAAGCCTATCTTAATTTCTTGCAAATTAATTTGCCAACTCTATTGGAAGAAGTGCCCGAGGAACTAAGGAATTCAAAGTAGCTTCAAAACGATGGATGCCCTGCTCATAATGCTGTAAATGTAAGGAGGTATTTGATTTTTTTTTAATAATTTCTTAAATTAATTTTTCAATAAAAAAATGATTAAATATTTATTTTCATCAAAGTTTGTAAGTTAATAAAAAGACAGAAAACTGAAAACTTTCGTGGCAAATAATGTTAAAAAAATCTCCTTTCAATGTACTTTCCCAAATGGTAAAAGCATCTATCTACAGCAATAACACATTAAATTGGCTTTTAATCTGCTAGAGAAGATTTTTTTTTTCTCAAATCAAAATTGACTTGTTGGAAAAAGTTCACGAAGATCCGGAGTTCTTCAAAAAAATATTGTGGAGTGATGAGTCGTCTCTTAAAAGGAATGGATATTTCAATATCCATAATTTACAAAGCTGGCAACTGAAAAATCCAAATTTAATGCGCGAGGACAGATCGCAGTACCAATTCAAAATCAATTACTGGGCAGGTATCCTGAATGGACAAATTATAGGCCCTTTTGAATTACCAGGCAACTAAGATGGTGAAGCCTATCTTAATTTCTTGCAAATTAATTTGCCAACTCTATTGGAAGAAGTGCCCGAGGAACTAAGGAATTCAAAGTAGCTTCAAAACGATGGATGCCCTGCTCATAATGCTGTAAATGTAAGGAGGTATTTGAATCGAACGTATCCCAACAGGTGGAGAAGCCGTCTGGGCCCAATTTTGTGGCCACCACATTCGCCAGACCTAAATTCTTTGGACTTTTTCTTCTGGGGGTGCCTGAAAGAAATGGTTTATACTAAACCAATTACATCCATTACGGAACTGCGTCGTCGTGTTAAAGACGCTGTGATGAAAATAAATGAGCGCCAATATGCTCGTTTTATTGAGAGGTCCTTCATTAGAAGATGCAGAGCACAGTGAATGGGGGACAGTTTGAACACTTGATATAAATTTATTTAAAAATACAAATAAATCATAATTTTTAATGCTGTTGTTTTTATTTATCGCATTTCCCATACCTAAATCAAAACCTTTTTAAAGTGCATACTATTATTTTAGTTAGTGAATTTAGCAGACATAATAGTGACACTGGTATATCTATTGACTTTTCCTTACAACTTAGTTTTTGTTGTCCTCAAACTTTGATGAAAATAAATATTTAATCATTTTTGTATAAAAAAATTAATTAAAAAAATGATTAAAAACAAAAATCCAGCAACTAGTGTTAAATGTTACTGCCTTTATTTAAGAACGGTTATTTTTAAATGTAATAAAAATTAAAAAAAACAATATGAGTCATTCATTCGTCGTCGTAGTGTTTACTTAATTTAGTAACTTAATTTCATCTGATAAAATGTTAAAAAACTACTTAAGTAGATTAAATGCCAATTTTATTGGTTATGGTTGTATACACAAACATGTGTTATACCATTTTGGAAAGTACATTAAACAGGCCAATTTTTATCAAATTTGCCTTTTATGTTCTCATACATTTGTTTCCCTTTATTATTTTTCAAACTTAGGTGAACAAAAAAAATTGAATTATTTTGAATAAAAAAATAATTTTAAAAATTATAATTATATAATGCATCAGCTGGTGTTAAAATTTACTACCCATCATTTAGAACGGTTATTCAAGAATATTATAAAAATACAAGAATAATAAGAACCCTTTATGGGTGGCCGTTGTAATTAGGTATTTTAGGAGACCCTGAATTTTTTAACACTTTTCAAAAATAAATTATACCATGGAGACCACAAGAAAAATAATTTTTTTATATTTTTTTCCTGAGCAGTCATAAGGCCTGCTAACAAGTTTTATCCACTCATTACGGGACACCCTGTATATCGAACAACTACGATCAATAAAAATAAGATAATCGAACGTTCATTGTTACATCAATTCACTTTCATTTAAAGACATATTTAAAATAAAATTCTGAATGCATTTATTCACTTTTACAATTTTTTTTTCTCTTAAGTACTTTCGAGTTATTACTTTAAAAAGTTCACTACAAATATTTCATATTCATGTATACTTTTATTGACAAAAATTGTATAAATAATTTTTAGTTTTGCTATTAGTCTGAAGATGAGAATAAATATTCTCGAAAACGGTTACTAATAAAAATTAGATTTGCACGAGGATAAGAAGATTTTCATTTACACCAATTAAGTTTAATTAAATTAAATTAAATTAAATTAAATTAAATTAAATTAAACTAAATTAAATTAAATTAAATTAAATTAAATTAAATTAAACTAAACTAAATTAAATTAAATTAAATTAAATTAAATTAAATTAAATTAATTAAATTAAATTAAATTAAATTAAATTAAATTAAATTAAATTAAATTAAATTAAATTAAATTAAATTAAATTAAATTAAATTAAATTAAATTAAATTAAATTAAATTAAATTAAATTAAATTAAATTAAATTAAATTAAATTAAATTAAATTAAATTAAATTAAATTAAATTAAATTAAATTAAATTAAATTAAATTAAATTAAATTAAATTAAATTAAATTAAATTAAATTAAATTAAATTAAATTAAATTAAATTAAATTAAATTAAATTAAATTAAATTAAATTAAATTAAATTAAATTAAATTAAATTAAATTAAATTAAATTAAATTAAATTAAATTAAATTAAATTAAATTAAATTAAATTAAATTAAATTAAATTAAATTAAATTAAATTAAATTAAATTAAATTAAATTAAATTAAATTAAATTAAATTAAATTAAATTAAATTAAATTAAATTAAATTAAATTAAATTAAATTAAATTAAATTAAATTAAATTAAATTAAATTAAATTAAATTAAATTAAATTAAATTAAATTAAATTAAATTAAATTAAATTAAATTAAATTAAATTAAATTAAATTAAATTAAATTAAATTAAATTAAATTAAATTAAATTAAATTAAATTAAATTAAATTAAATTAAATTAAATTAAATTAAATTAAATTAAATTAAATTAAATTAAATTAAATTAAATTAAATTAAATTAAATTAAATTAAATTAAATTAAATTAAATTAAATTAAATTAAATTAAATTAAATTAAATTAAATTAAATTAAATTAAATTAAATTAAATTAAATTAAATTAAATTAAATTAAATTAAATTAAATTAAATTAAATTAAATTAAATTAAATTAAATTAAATTAAATTAAATTAAATTAAATTAAATTAAATTAAATTAAATTAAATTAAATTAAATTAAATTAAATTAAATTAAATTAAATTAAATTAAATTAAATTAAATTAAATTAAATTAAATTAAATTAAATTAAATTAAATTAAATTAAATTAAATTAAATTAAATTAAATTAAATTAAATTAAATTAAATTAAATTAAATTAAATTAAATTAAATTAAATTAAATTAAATTAAATTAAATTAAATTAAATTAAATTAAATTAAATTAAATTAAATTAAATTAAATTAAATTAAATTAAATTAAATTAAATTAAATTAAATTAAATTAAATTAAATTAAATTAAATTAAATTAAATTAAATTAAATTAAATTAAATTAAATTAAATTAAATTAAATTAAATTAAATTAAATTAAATTAAATTAAATTAAATTAAATTGAATTGAATTGAATTGAATTGAATTGAATTGAATTGAATTGAATTGAATTAAATTAAATTAAATTAAATTAAATTAAATTAAATTAAATTAAATTAAATTAAATTAAATTAAATTAAATTAAATTAAATTAAATTAAATTAAATTAAATTAATTAATTAAATTAAATTAAATTAAATTAAATTGAATTGAATTGAATTGAATTAAATTAAATTAAATTAAATTAAATTAAATTAAATTAAATTAAATTAAATTAAATTAAATTAAATTAAATTAAATTAAATTAAATTAAATTAAATTAAATTAAATTAAACTAAATTAAATTAAATTGAATTGAATTGAATTGAATTGAATTGAATTGAATTGAATTGAATTGAATTGAATTGAATTGAATTGAATTGAATTGAATTGAATTGAATTGAATTGAATTGAATTAAATTGAATTGAATTGAATTGAATTGAATTGAATTGAATTGAATTGAATTGAATTGAATTGAATTGAATTGAATTGAATTGAATTGAATTGAATTGAATTGAATTGAATTGAATTGAATTGAATTAAATTAAATTGAATTGAATTGAATTGAATTGAATTGAATTGAATTGAATTGAATTGAATTGAATTGAATTGAAGGAGATCGATCATTTCTTCTCTCCCTTGTTCCCATCGTGACCCTCTTCTGCGTCCATCTCTCTGTGACTCTTTCAAGGCAGGGTGTCCCGTAATGAGTGGATAAAACTTGTTAGCAGGCCTAAATTAAATTAAATTAAATTAAATTAAATTAAATTAAATTAAATTAAATTAAATTAAATTAAATTAATTTAAATTAAATTAAATTAAATTAAATTAAATTAAATTAAATTAAATTAAATTAAATTAAATTAAATTAAATTAAATTAAATTAAATTAAATTAAATTAAATTAAATTAAATTAAATTAAATTAAATTAAATTAAATTAAATTAAATTAAATTAAATTAAATTAAATTAAATTAAATTAAATTAAATTAAATTAAATTAAATTAAATTAAATTAAATTAAATTAAATTAAATTAAATTAAATTAAATTAAATTAAATTAAATTAAATTAAATTAAATTAAATTAAATTAAATTAAATTAAATTAAATTAAATTAAATTAAATTAAATTAAATTAAATTAAATTAAATTAAATTAAATTAAATTAAATTAAATTAAATTAAATTAAATTAAATTAAATTAAATTAAATTAAATTAAATTAAATTAAATTAAATTAAATTAAATTAAATTAAATTAAATTAAATTAAATTAAATTAAATTAAATTAAATTAAATTAAATTAAATTAAATTAAATTAAATTAAATTAAATTAAATTAAATTAAATTAAATTAAATTAAATTAAATTAAATTAAATTAAATTAAATTAAATTAAATTAAATTAAATTAAATTAAATTAAATTAAATTAAATTAAATTAAATTAAATTAAATTAAATTAAATTAAATTAAATTAAATTAAATTAAATTAAATTAAATTAAATTAAATTAAATTAAATTAAATTAAATTAAATTAAATTAAATTAAATTAAATTAAATTAAATTAAATTAAATTAAATTAAATTAAATTAAATTAAATTAAATTAAATTAAATTAAATTAAATTAAATTAAATTAAATTGAATTGAATTGAATTGAATTGAATTGAATTGAATTGAATTGAATTGAATTGAATTGAATTGAATTGAATTGAATTGAATTGAATTGAATTGAATTGAATTGAATTGAATTGAATTGAATTGAATTGAATTGAATTGAATTGAATTGAATTGAATTGAATTGAATTGAATTGAATTGAATTGAATTGAATTGAATTGAATTGAATTGAATTGAATTGAATTGAATTGAATTGAATTGAATTGAATTGAATTGAATTGAATTGAATTGAATTGAATTGAATTGAATTGAATTGAATTGAATTGAATTGAATTGAATTGAATTGAATTGAATTGAATTGAATTGAATTGAATTGAATTGAATTGAATTGAATTGAATTGAATTGAATTGAATTGAATTGAATTGAATTGAATTGAATTGAATTGAATTGAATTGAATTGAATTGAATTGAATTGAATTGAATTGAATTGAATTGAATTGAATTGAATTGAATTGAATTGAATTGAATTGAATTGAATTGAATTGAATTGAATTGAAGGAGATCGATCATTTCTTCTCTCCCTTGTTCCCATCGTGACCCTCTTCTGCGTCCATCTCTCTGTGACTCTTTCAAGGCAGGGTGTCCCGTAATGAGTGGATAAAACTTGTTAGCAGGCCTAAATTAAATTAAATTAAATTAAATTAAATTAAATTAAATTAAATTAAATTAAATTAAATTAAATTAAATTAAATTAAATTAAATTAAATTAAATTAAACTAAATTAAATTAAATTGAATTGAATTGAATTGAATTGAATTGAATTGAATTGAATTGAATTGAATTGAATTGAATTGAATTGAATTGAATTAAATTGAATTGAATTGAATTGAATTGAATTGAATTGAATTGAATTGAATTGAATTGAATTGAATTGAATTGAATTGAATTGAATTGAATTGAATTGAATTGAATTGAATTGAATTGAATTGAATTGAATTGAATTGAATTGAATTGAATTGAATTGAATTGAATTGAATTGAATTGAATTGAATTGAATTGAATTGAATTGAATTGAATTGAATTGAATTGAATTGAATTGAATTGAATTGAATTGAATTGAATTGAATTGAATTGAATTGAATTGAATTGAATTGAATTGAATTGAATTGAATTGAATTGAATTGAATTGAATTGAATTGAATTGAATTGAATTGAATTGAATTGAAGGAGATCGATCATTTCTTCTCTCCCTTGTTCCCATCGTGACCCTCTTCTGCGTCCATCTCTCTGTGACTCTTTCAAGGCAGGGTGTCCCGTAATGAGTGGATAAAACTTGTTAGCAGGCCTAAATTAAATTAAATTAAATTAAATTAAATTAAATTAAATTAAATTAAATTAAATTAAATTAAATTAAATTAAATTAAATTAAATTAAACTAAATTAAATTAAATTGAATTGAATTGAATTGAATTGAATTGAATTGAATTGAATTGAATTGAATTGAATTGAATTGAATTGAATTGAATTGAATTGAATTGAATTAAATTGAATTGAATTGAATTGAATTGAATTGAATTGAATTGAATTGAATTGAATTGAATTGAATTGAATTGAATTGAATTGAAGGAGATCGATCATTTCTTCTCTCCCTTGTTCCCATCGTGACCCTCTTCTGCGTCCATCTCTCTGTGACTCTTTCAAGGCAGGGTGTCCCGTAATGAGTGGATAAAACTTGTTAGCAGGCCTAAATTAAATTAAATTAAATTAAATTAAATTAAATTAAATTAAATTAAATTAAATTAAATTAATTTAAATTAAATTAAATTAAATTAAATTAAATTAAATTAAATTAAATTAAATTAAATTAAATTAAATCAAATTAAATTAAATTAAATTAAATTAAATTAAATTAAATTAAATTAAATTAAATTAAATTAAATTAAATTAAATTAAATTAAATTAAATTAAATTAAATTAAATTAAATTAAATTAAATTAAATTAAATTAAATTAAATTAAATTAAATTAAATTAAATTAAATTAAATTAAATTAAATTAAATTAAATTAAATTAAATTAAATTAAATTAAATTAAATTAAATTAAATCAAATTAAATTAAATTAAATTAAATTAAATTAAATTAAATTAAATTAAATTAAATTAAATTAAATTAAATTAAATTAAATTAAATTAAATTAAATTAAATTAAATTAAATTAAATTAAATTAAATTAAATTAAATTAAATTAAATTAAATTAAATTAAATTAAATTAAATTAAATTAAATTAAATTAAATTAAATTAAATTAAATTAAATTAAATTAAATTAAATTAAATTAAATTAAATTAAATTAAATTAAATTAAATTAAATTAAATTAAATTAAATTAAATTAAATTAAATTAAATTAAATTAAATTAAATTAAATTAAATTAAATTAAATTAAATTAAATTAAATTAAATTAAATTAAATTAAATTAAATTAAATTAAATTAAATTAAATTAAATTAAATTAAATTAAATTAAATTAAATTAAATTAAATTGAATTGAATTGAATTGAATTGAATTGAATTGAATTGAATTGAATTGAATTGAATTGAATTGAATTGAATTGAATTGAATTGAATTGAATTGAATTGAATTGAATTGAATTGAATTGAATTGAATTGAATTGAATTGAATTGAATTGAATTGAATTGAATTGAATTGAATTGAATTGAATTGAATTGAATTGAATTGAATTGAATTGAATTGAATTGAATTGAATTGAATTGAATTGAATTGAATTGAATTGAATTGAATTGAATTGAATTGAATTGAATTGAATTGAATTGAATTGAATTGAATTGAATTGAATTGAATTGAATTGAATTGAATTGAATTGAATTGAATTGAATTGAATTGAATTGAATTGAATTGAAGGAGATCGATCATTTCTTCTCTCCCTTGTTCCCATCGTGACCCTCTTCTGCGTCCATCTCTCTGTGACTCTTTCAACTCCTCTAAACATTCCCTTGCTGTTTCGCTTCCTTTTCCATCTATTAATTTCTGTTCATTACTCCATGCCCTTTTCCCTACTTTAATCATTATCTTATCTCGTTTTGTTTCCTTTTTTATCATGTACCCTAGAGTTTGCCATTCTACCCCTAGCGTCCACTTGAGGTACCTCTCTTGCAACCTTTCCATTTCTTGTCTCTCTTCCCATCTCCATACTTCTGCCCCATATCCCATCACCGTCCACACCAGAATTTCGAAAAGCCACATCTTCCTCTCCCAATCCTTCTCATTTCCTCCTTCCAATCCCCCATGCCTCCTTCACGGCCACTGCTGCCTTTTTGATTCTGTCCTTTATATCTGCTTCCTGCCCTCCATTCTTTTTGAGCACATACCACAGGTATTTAAATTCTTTTACTTCTTCGGTCTTTTTCCCCCTTCATCTCCAGTATATTGTTGTGTTCCTCCCTCCTCCTTTTCTGAACTTCATCACTTTCGCCTTTCCCACATTTGCTTCCAGTCTTTTCCTCTCGAAGTACTTCTCCAGTCTTCTTATCATGCTTTGCATCTCTTCTTCATTTTTCACCAGTACCACCACATCGCCTGCATATGCAAGCGAGCAAATTCTTTTTCCTCTCACTTTTACCCCTCCCCAGCTCCCTTTGCCCAGTTCTTCTTCTATATCCACCGTCAGCAAGTTGAACAGTATTGGGCTCACCTGTTACCCCTGCCTTACCCCCTTTTCCGTCCAAAATGTTTCCCCCATCACTTCTGCCGATTTCACTCTACTCGTTGTTTCTTCGTAGACCTCTGCTACTCTTTCCCTGAGCCCTTCTCTCACTCCTCTTTCCTCTAACGCCTCCATCATAATTTTCCTGTCTACTAAGTCAAACGCAGCTTTTAAATCTATAAACATTGCCACTACCTTGCCCCTCTCCTCTGCAACCTCTTTATTTACAAAATAGTTCAGCACATATACATTGTATATCGTTCCTACTCCTCTTCTGAAACCTGTTTGATTTGGTGGTATCATCCCTTTCTTCTCCGCTTCTTCTTCTAACCTCTTCGCTAAAGCCGTGCGTCGTTTATATTTTATATAGCGATGACATGAGCGTAACTCCTCTGCATTCCTCTACCTTTCTTCCTGCGCCTTTCCTTATCATCGGGGCAATCACTCCCTCTTTCCACTCCTGCGGCCATCCGTCTCCCCTCCACACCTTCTTGCAGATCCCGCATGCTACCTCTTATACCTGTTTTCCTCCACTGGATTTTTTATCAAAATAAAACAATTATACCCTTAGTAAAACAATAAACAAAAATGAAGTGTTATCAACATGTATGCCACCAACACAAAACTTAATATAAAACATACAACGTACAAGTAATTTATGAAATTGAAGCTGATGCATTTAACTTCTTGTAATATGATTTTCTTCTTCTGTTGTATTTATTTTCATTATTTATAACTTGTTAATTAAAAAATCACTGAAACTATTGAACTTTACACTCAAAATTTATTCCCTTTCCGTGGGAATTTTTTCTTTTAAAATATTTTATCTTTAAAATTCAATACGATAATATTACCGACGAAATTTTAAGTGTTAACGGTTTCTCTTTGTCTAATCACACTAGGAAATAATTATAAAAACAAACGGACTCCACTCTTAAATCACAAGAAAATAGCTTAAAGCTGAATGCTGATACTTTCACATCCTTTTTTATTCGATACCACAAGCTAAAGCTCCAAAGGTATTACTGAAAGTCCAATATTAATGGTCGCGTTCAAGGTTTAATTGATAGCCTATCTAGGATAGCCTTGTATCCATGTGTGTGTCTGAACGCCAGTCAGCTGTTGTTGACATTTCTCATAAGATAGTTTTTTATCCTAAAACTTTTAGGATAGCTTGGGATCTCTTTTCTGCCAACAGCTGTCTTTTAACAAGGGATTAAAAAAACACAAACATATCCAGATTCCAGATCGCTATAGTTACGTGTTTGAAAGTGGCTATGAAATTTAGCAAACAAATTTAATAGGGAGTTTTCGTTTCCTGTTAGAACAAATGCTAAAAGCCATTACCTTTTTAAGTCTGAAAAATAATGCAAAATGGCAAAGTATTTTCACTTTGCCATTTTGCATTATTTGTCGTTTTTTACCTTAATAGAGATTTATTCTCAAAATTATGACTATTTATCCTTAAACAATTTGAAATATTAATGTTCACACAGGTGAAGATTTTTAACTTTTGTGAAAAAATTAGAGATGGAATGTTCTGATTTATAAATCGGATTTTTTTTGTTTTGATAAATACGAACAAGTACTTTCGTGAAGTTAGATGTGGTTAGAAAAAAAGTTTCGTTTTAGCTGGCAACATTTTCATGGGTCCGTTATCTTTTACATAATTTTCTTTTACTGTGCCTCGCATCTGCACGTTTTTTCCTCCTTCGGCTTTCTTTTTCTTGCCTTTCTACCTTTCATATTTCTTGGCAGTGTTTCGAGGTTTTAGGCTTTCCTCTTCTCTTCATTTCTTCCTCACAACATTCTCCTCTTTTGTCCGCCATGCTCTCCTTTTTTAAATTCAATTCAATTCAATTCAATTCAATTCAATTCAATTCAATTCAATTCAATTCAATTCAATTCAATTCAATTCAATTCAATTCAATTCAATTCAATTCAATTCAATTCAATTCAATTCAATTCAATTCAATTCAATTCAATTCAATTCAATTTAATTCAATTCAATTCAATTCAATTCAATTCAATTCAATTCAATTCAATTCAATTCAATTCAATTCAATTCAATTCAATTCAATTCAATTTAATTTAATTCAATTCAATTCAATTCAATTCAATTCAATTCAATTCAATTCAATTCAATTCAATTCAATTCAATTCAATTCAATTCAATTCAATTCAATTCAATTCAATTCAATTCAAATCAATTCATTTCAATTCAATTCAATTCAATTCAATTCAATTCAATTCAATTCAATTCAATTCAATTCAATTCAATTCAATTCAATTCAATTCAATTCAATTCAATTCAATTCAATTCAATTCAATTCAATTCAATTCAATTCAATTCAATTCAATTAAATTCAATTCAATTCAATTCAATTCAATTCAATTCAATTCAATTCAATTCAATGTAATTTAATGCAATATAATTTAATTTAATTTACTTACAGTGAAGTTAGTAGTACAGTATGAAATTTTTTTATGTAAGGACTTCAAAATTTGGGGTGATCGTTTTCTTGAAATGCAAATTAAACTGCAAACTCAGAGCCTCATTTTGGATTCTTAGCTAGCCCGGTTGCTGAGAAAAGGACTGGCACTGCTAACTTCACTGCAAAAACCGGAATAGAAATGCATACAAAATGCAAAAAAGCTGCAAATTCCTGCCATGGTCCCATTGGTCTAGCTCAAAACTGTTATGCCGACTTCACACTCGTCGCATACAGCTTCTTGCTAATAAACAATTTATAACACCTCACAGCTACAGCTTTTCTCACACATCTTTATGGTAGATGGTTGAAAAAATTATTCGTGAACTACTTGCCGACAGAAATTTTTTTTTCCTTTCGAAGACGATTCACGATTGCAATGCAAATTTCCAAAAAATGGGAAAAAAAAACTCTGGGGAAATGCCTTTCATGGTAAGGCTGAGTATTATACTTTTGATGTAATTTTATTGTTAGGTTGTTTTATCATTATAGTAGCTTATAGTATAATTATTTATTTTTGCTAAGACTCTTGAAACAAAATTTTCAAAGTATCGTTGAAGTTTTTAATAGTTCTCTTTTTTAAATAATTAATTGGGTCTTACCACATGGAAAGGAAAACTACATTGTAGTACGTTTAAAATACCTGACGCTGCATTTGCGACCAGCAGGTGGGTGATGACTCTTCGCAACAGCCAATTGATAACTTTTATAGTTATCTCTCTTAAAAACGCTGTTCTTAGTAAAATATTCAAATCCGGATTCCATTGTACCATTGAATATTAGATCAACAAAAACTTCATGTACCTAGGTGCTTTTCCAAATTTAATTTAACCATCTCAAAACTGAAACGATTGTAAGATTTTAGGAAGTAAGCAGGGCTCAGTCCTGCATTTGATTTCACATGAGAAACTACAAAAATTTTCTGAATAAACAATTTATTTTTCAAAAGTAATTAAAACCTTGCATGATCTTATGCGTTAGCTTGAACCCAAGACCTGAGAGCAGCAACATCAGAATAGACGCCTGGATAGTTGGACTGGGCACAGCCGTATCCCCAAGAAACAACACCAACTTGAACACCGTTGGCAACCAATGGACCACCAGAATCACCTTGGCATGAGTCCTTACCGGGAGCGGCAGCACAGATCATGGTCTCCCTAATCTGGCTGGATCCGTATGAATATGAACTGGAGCCACATTGAGACCTGCTTACAATCTTGACGTTGACTTGTTGAAGAGTTGCGGGAATGCTAGACGCACCAGATGAACGGGTTCCCCATCCAGTGACAACTGCATTGGTTCCATGAGCTGGTGCAGAACTGGCCAGAGAAATGGTCCTTACATTGGAGTTAAGGGAAACAGCAGAGCTAAGATGAATGACTGCAATATCGTTAACCATTGTCCTGGAGTTGTAGTTGGGGTGATTTTTGAATGAAGCAACTCCCACAAGAGCACCACCACTATTCCATTGGGTTGATCCAACGCGAACCTTCAGTGAGCTAGCAGCGACATTTTGGAGACAATGAGCAGCAGTGACGACAACGCGGTTGCTGTACAAACTTCCACCGCATGAGTGGGAACCGCTTCTTTGGAGAGAGATCTGGTAAGGGTATTTAGAGATCGATGCGTCTGAACCTCCTACTATACGACCGTCCAATTGAGGAAGAACGACCAATCCATCGGGA
>CAWUEQ010000211.1:47316-81698 GCA_963921185.1 Dasysyrphus tricinctus
TGACAACATTTTCATGGGTCCGTTATCTTTTACATAATTTTCTTTTACTGTGCCTCGCATCTGCACGTTTTTAATCATTATATTCCTCCTTCGGTTTTCTTTTTCTTGCCTTTCTACCTTTCATATTTCTCGGCAGTGTTTCGAGGTTTTAGGCTTTCCTCTTCTCTTCATTTCTTCCTCACAACATTCTCCTCTTTTGTCCGCCATGCTCTCCTTTTTAAATTCAATTAAATTCAATTCAATTCAATTCAATTCAATTCAATTCAATTCAATTCAATTCAATTCAATTCAATTCAATTCAATTCAATTCAATTCAATTCAATTCAATTCAATTCAATTCAATTCAATTCAATTCAATTCAATTCAATTCAATTCAATTCAATTCAATTCAATTCAATTCAATTCAATTCAATTCAATTCAATTCAATTCAATTCAATTCAATTCAATTCAATTCAATTCATTTCAATTCAATTCAATTCAATTCAATTCAATTCAATTCAATTCAATTCAATTCAATTCAATTCAATTCAATTCAATTCAATTCAATTCAATTCAATTCAATTCAATTCAATTCAATTCAATTCAATTCAATTCAATTCAATGTAATTTAATGCAATATAATTTAATTTAATTTACTTACAGTGAAGTTAGTAGTACAGTATGAAATTTTTTTATGTAAGGACTTCAAAATTTGGGGTGATCGTTTTCTTGAAATGCAAATTAAACTGCAAACTCAGAGCCTCATTTTGGATTCTTAGCTAGCCCGGTTGCTGAGAAAAGGACTGGCACTGCTAACTTCACTGCAAAAAACCGGAATAGAAATGCATAAAAAATGCAAAAAAGCTGCAAATTCCTGCCATGGTCCCATTGGTCTAGCTCAAAACTGTTATGCCGACTTCCCACTCGTCGCATACAGCCTCTTGCTAATAAACAATTTATAACACCTCACAGCTACAGCTTTTCTCACACATCTTTATGGTAGATGGTTGAAAAAATTATTCGTGAACTACTTGCCGACAGAAATTTTTTCTTTCCTTTCGAAGACGATTCACGATTGCAATGCAAATTTCCAAAAAATGGGAAAAAACTCTGGGGAAATGCCTTTCATGGTAAGGCTGAGTATTATACTTTTGATGTAATTTTATTGTTAGGTTGTTTTATCATTATAGTAGCTACCTCTTATAATTATTTATTTTTGCTAAGACTCTTGAAACAAAATTTTCAAAGTATCGTTAAAGTTTTTAATAGTTCTCTTTTTTAAATAATTAATTGGGTCTTACCACATGGAAAGGAAAACTACTTTGTAGTACGTTTAAAATACCTGACGCTGCATTTGCGACCAGTAGGTGGGTGATGACTTTTCGCAACAGCCAATTGATACATTTTTGATTAGTTAAAGTGAAAAAGGAGTTCAAAAGATGTTCTCAAAACATGAGTTATCTCTCTTAATACGCTGTTCTTAGTAAAATATTCAAATCCGGATTCCATTGTACCATTGAATATTGATCAACAAAAACTTCATGTACCTAGGTGCTTTTCCAAATTTAATTTAACCATCTCAAAACTGAAACGATTGTAAGATTTTAGGAAGTAAGCAGGGCTCAGTCCTGCATTTGATTTCACATGAGAAACTACAAAAATTTTCTGAATAAACAATTTATTTTTCAAAAGTAATTAAAACCTTGCATGATCTTATGCGTTAGCTTGAACCCAAGACCTGAGAGCAGCAACATCAGAATAGACGCCTGGATAGTTGGACTGGGCACAGCCGTATCCCCAAGAAACAACACCAACTTGAACACCGTTGGCAACCAATGGACCACCAGAATCACCTTGGCATGAGTCCTTACCGGGAGCGGCAGCACAGATCATGGTCTCCCTAATCTGGCTGGATCCGTATGAATATGAGTTGGAGCCACATTGAGACCTGCTTACAATCTTGACGTTGACTTGTTGAAGAGTTGCGGGAATGCTAGACGCACCAGATGAACGGGTTCCCCATCCAGTGACAACTGCATTGGTTCCATGAGCTGGTGCAGAACTGGCCAGAGAAATGGTCCTTACATTGGAGTTAAGGGAAACAGCAGAGCTAAGATGAATGACTGCAATGTCGTTAACCATTGTCCTGGAGTTGTAGTTGGGGTGATTTTTGAATGAAGCAACTCCCACAGAGCACCACCACTATTCCATTGGGTTGATCCAACGCGAACCTTCAGTGAGCTAGCAGCGACATTTTGGAGGCAATGAGCAGCAGTGACGACAACGCGGTTGCTGTACAAACTTCCACCACATGAGTGGGAACCGCTTCTTTGGAGAGAGATCTGGTAAGGGTATTTAGAGATCGATGCATCTGAACCTCCTACTATACGACCGTCCAATTGAGGAAGAACGACCAATCCATCGGGAATTGGTTCTTCAGTATCTGGAACTTGAACCTCCTCCGGAATAGAGGCTTCCTCGGGAATGGCAGCCCCCAGAGCACAAGCAATTACAGACACCAAAACTACGAACTTGAACATTTTGTGTTTACTGATAAAGATCTGCGGTTTGGATGGGTGTTTTATAGTAACTTGTTAAGTATGATTTGCTATGGTACAAGTGTATACAATGCCACTTCAGTTACTAATCTCTTGTTTTGGATAAGGAGGGTTTTTCAAAGTATTACTGCGTGGAAGATATCTCAATCGTTTGAGGTACATTTCGTTCATAAGTAGCTTATGAAAGTGTTCTTTGGGTATAGTATGTACTTAAAATTCAAGTATTTTACGTTTAGCTGAATTAAATATCCCCTGACATTACATAAGTGCCAGTGAATTGAACGCATGTGTACATAGACAGTAAAACAAATATTTATAAAATAATTCAGAAGATGTCTGATTTTAATTTTTTAATAAATTGAACTATAAACATTCCAATTAAAAATATTTTAAATCCAAAAATGAGACAGTACCTGACGGTTTATTCATTTTGTATTACCTTTAAAGTTATCAATGAATTGAAATGGTCTAGTCTACTCTAGAATGGTCTTGTCTTTTGTACAAAAGGACTATTTTTGTTTTTTATTTTAACATATAAACGAAAACACTCAATTACAATTACAATTCCTGTTTCATTAAAAAAGGAATTCCTGTATTATTTGTCTTCATATGAGCTATGTGTGCATCGTTACTTTTGGAAAAATTACTTACATAATGAAACACATGAGAAGCTGTTAATCTTGGAAAAATGGATTCTTATTCGATTTTTTTTTTTATTATTGGCGCTCACCCAAAGGGTTATGAATACCCTTAAAATGTTTTCCGCACTGTGCGAGCGTTTAGGAAATAGAGGGAGAACAGAAAAGGATATAACGATGTACATTTGTCTTAAATGTCTGGATATTGAAATGGGAAGGAAAAACAGAGTTGAGTAAGGAATTCCACGTTCGTGGGGTACGGCTAAAGAAAGAATCTCTATATTTGACGGTACATTCAAAGTTAGGCTCAAGGGTATACTGATGGGCATTTCTAGCAGTGCGGATATTACGCTGAAATTGTTTAAGAGGAGGAATGCAGCTAGCCACTTCAACAGAGCAACGTTTGTAAAAGTAGCGATAAAACAGTGATGAGCATAAAACACTTTGACGGTATTCCAACGAAACAAATGCTGCCGAGATTGATCCGTCACCTATCAGTTTTAAAGCTATATTTTGGATTATATCCAGTAGGTGCAGTGATGGTTTGGAAGCGCCTGACCAGATATGAGATTTATACTCTTGTATGCTTTATATATAGTAGCCAGATCAGACGGGAAAAAATTATTCTTACATCGTCTATCTAAGGAAACTTAGGCATTTCGCAAAATTTTGAGCAATATGTATCTTGTATGTGATCGTTCCACAAGAGCTAGCTGATCAGTACCAAGAATCGAAAGCTTTTCAGTTTCCTCGATGCAAGTTCCATTCATGTATAATGGTAAATTGGGTATATTCAGCTATAACGACTGGAGACAACTTTGGGTTTTGGATGCATTAAATTCCACGCAATTATTAATACCCCATTTGACAATGCTGTTTAGATCTGAATTTAATGAGCTCAACATATTCTGCCGTTGCTGCTCCACGTTTCAAAAATAGGGAGTTTTTCATGAGTATGAAAAACTAAGGGTGCTGTCATCAGCAAAGCAGATTAGTGGATTAGTAGTTTCAGATAAGAGATCATTGATGAATATAAGACGTCGGAGACAGTACGGAGCCTTGGGGCACACCAGCAATAATTTTGTG
The DNA here is from genome assembly GCA_963921185.1 of Dasysyrphus tricinctus. NCBI lineage: Eukaryota > Metazoa > Arthropoda > Insecta > Diptera > Syrphidae > Dasysyrphus > Dasysyrphus tricinctus. The sequence goes on from CAWUEQ010000211.1 coordinate 51,579, forward strand.
AACTTCAGACTTGAAACCGTCCAAAACAACTTGGATTGAACGGTCAGAAAGGTAATTACTAATCCAGCGAAGAAGTAATTCGTTGAAACCAAAAGCATGCATTTTCGATAAAAGAGCTTGATGCCAAACTCTATCAAATGCTTTAGAAATATCAAGTGCAACTATTTTGCTTTCTCCTAAACGATGCAATGATTGATTCCACTTTTCGGTTAGAAAAGCCATCAAATCACCAGTGAATCTGTTGAAACGAAACCGTACTGACGGTCATTAAGAAGCTTTCGTTGTTCAAGATATTTTTCTTAAGCTGACGATTGATCAGCGTTTCCATGACCTTCGAAACAATGAATGTCAGAGCAATTGGTCGGTTGTTGGAAGGAGAAGATGAATCGCTTGTTTTAGGGATTGGCTGCAGATATGCCTTTTTCCACTCAGGCGGAAAGTGGCCTAAGGAATAGGAAAGGTAAAAAAGCTTACGAAGAGGTTTTGTGCTAAAGTGGAGGAACACATCTCCAAGACAATAGGTGATATACCATCAGGGCTAGCGGATTCCGAATGTTGAGATCTTTTAGTACTCTTGAAACTGTACGGGTACGAAAATGTATTGGTTCCAAAGAGAATTGGACGTTTTCAAGTACATGTGGGACCCTGTCGCTAACTGGCAGCGTAGAGTTTTCGGCGAATCGTTCTACAAACGCATTTGCCTTGTCTATAGAACTAACGACAGGGTTATCATTGAAGATGCGCGTAGGAACCGATGAAGATGATGAGTTTTTAATACTCTTAACGAATGAACAAAAATTTGTACTGCCCTTAGGGCTTTGCATTATTTTAAGCCTTATTTTTTGCTCATGCAGAAATTTAGTTCTTAGAATCAAGACATTGCCAGAATTTCTGGCTTGTTTGATTTTTGTTCGGTTTTCCTCTGTAGGAATTGTTTTATATAACCAACAAAAACTATTCTCTCACTTTGATAGCTTCCTTGCAGCTAGAGTCAAACCAATAGTTTTCTTTAGACTTGATACCCTTTGTGCTGTGAGGAACAAAGAATTTCAGACCATTAAATATAACATTGGTTATAATATCTGCACAAGCATCAACGCCTCCATCTAAAAAACACATCGACCAGTTAAAAACACGAAAAAAGGTATTGAGTCCTTCTCAGTTAGCTTTTTCGTATCGCCAAAGTGTTCTTTTCGGTATTTTTCCTTTTTAGAACACGAAAAGGATGCCGATATTAAAGAGTGGTCAGAACTGCTGAGGGGAGCTAAGACACTCAAGCTATATTTTTCGGGACGAGATGTGAGGAACAAGTAGAGGGTGTTAGGGGTTTGACCTGCAAAAACAGGTATTCTAGTAGGCTCGTCCACTAGCTGAGTCAGATGGTTAATCTCAGCATACCTTCCCTCCGCCGTTGTAAGATTTGAATGGCGAAGCCAACTCGAATTGTGCACATTAAAATCGCCGGTTAGGAGGATCGCAGTGTGAAGATTAAGGGACACTTTTGCCTGAATTCAGTCCATTGAATAATTACAAATAGAAGGGGACACCGAACATTACTCAAACGACAGTCGCACCAATCAAATCCAGTGGCCGCTCATGAAGCTATAATTTCCTTTTCACACAATTATTGGTTTTCTTCTCGGCTAAGTGAGTCTCAAATAAATCCTTTTGTAGATATAGATACATACGAGTAGATATGTAGATAGAGCGAAGAAAGGATACATATTTTTTTTCTTCAATTTGTGCTTTGATTTTCTTTTGTGAATGAACGCACATGTACATAGGTATACATAGGTGCATTTTGAATATATTGGTGTTTGGTGTCCGTCTCATCGCCATACAGCAATAAAAAGATACAAAACGGTTTCATTTTTATTTGTATTATTGTGCGTTTGAAGTCCGATTACGATGCGGAGGAGAACTACCAAAAAAGGCCGAGAAAGGGTTAAAATATGGATAATTCATGAATGAATTCATTTTTTCGGGTTTTTTTTGGTAAAAGTACCTTTTGTTTTTTCTAAATTTCTCAAAAACTAAGAAAGATTTTTGCATTTGGTTTTCGGCAATGGACTAAATAAATGATGAGGGCATTGAAAATTGAACACAAAAAGCACTTTATTACGTAAAATTTTGAAAAATATCGACTTAAGAAAAAAAATCACATATTTTTTTTTTTGATTTTGACTTTGAAATTTAATTTTTCGAAACCTATTCGCTTAAACAACTTGATTTGAAATCCAAATGCAAGAATGGAGTATTATCTTTCGAAAAAAAACTATAGCACATTATTAGATGTGTTTTCGTTGACTTTTAATGTTTTTTTTGCCTGCCTCAGGTAGGGGAGATACAACTTTCCCCCCAAACATTTTTTTCTTAGAATACCTAACCCCAAGAACCACATCCTAAAATACTTCCAATCAGGTCCGGGACACCCTGTATATTATCTATACTAAGATTAAAATAATTTCTTGTATTTGTTGTTTGAATTAAGCTTAACAACAAACTGCCGCTCACTTTCAAAATGTGTTCTTTATTTTTTTTATTATGTGTAGACTAAACTTTAAAATCTATAAAATAATTTAAAAACTACTTTTTGTTTTTAATTAATTAAATAAATACAATTCTAATGTTCAGACTCAGACGTCAAACTTCAACCATTCAAACAAATTTAAGGAAAACAAAATGTTTGTTTTTAATTTTGTATTCATGGTACTAAAATGTGGTATAAGATGAAACACGAAGCATTTTTTTTATTTTTGAAGGTTGTCAAAGTGAGAAAATCTCCGAACTTTTTGCTCGGAACTTTAGTTAGGTGACTTGTGTATTCAGCTTTAAGTCACCTTGTTTTTGTTGTAATTTCAAAGGGCACGGTAGTGCCGAGCCAAGTTTGCGGCACTACACCCTTTTTACAGGAACAAACTCAGGTGATTTTCAACCCCCCTCTAACTTCAGTTCTAATAAAGCCAAAACCTTCAAATTCGCAGTATTTGTTGAGCTGATCAATCACAGTTGGCTCACAAAATTTCAACTCTTTAGCATTAGTAATTCCCGAGATATAGGACTTCGAAAATCGCAAAAACCGTAACTGACTGACTGACTCACTGACAGATCATCAAAATTATGGAGCACTTCCCGACATTCTAGAAGCTTGAAATTTCACACAACGGTAGGCCTTATAGTGCATACAAAGGAAAAAATTGAAAATCTGCAATTTTCATTTCGGGGGGCGTGGCATCCACCCTCATTCTTAAAAATTCTTATAAATTATATGAAGCACTTTCGATTGTTGTAGAAGGATAGAAATTGGTAAGTCGGTAGGGCTTGAAGTACTTAGAAAGAAAAAAATTGAAAAATTGAAATTTTCCATTCAGGAGGCGTGGCATACACCCACATTCTTAAAAATTCTTATAAATTATATGGAGCACTTCCGATTGTTGTAGAACGATGAAAATTGCTAGATCGGTAGGGCTTGAAGTGCTTTAAAAGAAAAAATTGAAATATTGGAATTTTCCTTTCAGGGGCGTGGCATCCACCCACATTCTTAAAAATTCTTATAAAGTATATGAAGCACTTCCGATTGTTGTAGATCGATAAAAATTGGTAGATCGGTAAGGCTTGTAGCACTTTAAAAGAAAAATAATCGAAAATTAGGAATTTTCCATTCAGGGAGCGTGCCATCCACCCACTTTACCAAAATTGCTATTATTTATATGGAGCCAATTCGGTTGTCGTAGAATTATGAAACTTTATAGAGCAGTAGGGCTTGATTTTCACCTGGCAAAATAAATCTTTGCAAAAAGGAGTGAAATCCCAACAAAAACATAAATGTTAAAAAAAGAGCCAAGTTCTTAAATGTACAAGAAACCTGTGCGTAAAAAGTCTGCCAAAAAAAGTAATGAGATCTTAATTGAATTTAATTTAAAAAGTAATGAGATCTTAAAAAAATATGCCAAGTTTTAAGTTCATGAAGTTTAATATCAAATATCTTAAGTAGAGTTACATCAAAACAATTCCAAATCATGACTGAAATTTGGAATTTAATGCTTACTGATTAAAATTTGGTGGATTTACTTGGCAATAATTACTTACTTAATCACAAATTTAAAATGTATGAAAACTTGACCAGTGAACCTACCAAATTTTAATCAGTAATCATTAAATACCAAATTTCTGTCATAGTTTGGAATTGTTTCCATGTAACTCTACTTAAGATATTTGATATTAAACTTCATGAACTTAAAACTTGGCATATTTTTTTAGATCGCATTACTCTTTTTGGCAGAATTTTTACGCACAGGTTTCTTGTACATATAAGAACTTGGCTCTTTTTTTTACATTTATGTTTTTGTTGGGATTTAGTTTTACCTGAGATATGTGATCTTCAAGCTTCAATGAATAATGTTTTTTTTATCACCAATATCCCAACTTATAATGATCATTTTAGACTTTGTTGAGACTATTTGTTTTTGTGGCTTTTCACCGTTATTTTACAAAAAAAAGTTCAAACGACTTTGTTGCGGCACTTAGCAAAAAGAACCGGTGCTGGTAAAATTGCGGCACTTCAGCCACAACCGGTACTCTTTTGCGGTTCTTTAGCAACAGCCGGTACTTACTTTAGATGGCGGCACTTGGCAACGTAAAGACCTTTTGTTAATCCTCTCAATGCAGAAAAAAATAAAAGATTTCTTGAGGTGAAATTACAAAACCTAGATTTAATTCAAGGATTAGTTAATTTATACATAAATGAATTCTTAAATTAAGACTTACAGTGTCTTTACTTATTAAGATATATAAGATTATTTCGGCTTTACAAGATATAGATTGCATGTGCAATTAAAGTGCAATGAGCAATTAAATAAAATTATATCGGTTATTTTGGAAACTTTAATTGAAAAATTAATAAAAGGTAACTTTAATTATTGGAGGTCGCAGTCAGAATGATGAAATCGCCATTTTAAACAAATGTGGCAAAGACATTTATGTTTAGCTCTTAGCCGTAAGGAGTTGGCTACATTATATTTGCACGGCCTGTTTCAGAGGGGCCTGTTCCAATGTAGAGGCCTGTTCACAACACTCCCCCCTTGTAGCATCTCCGGTCGGCTTATCACTTTCTGGAATTCCGATGTCAAGTACTGCCAGTTTTACGATAGGCCTTTCGTAAATGCCCATTTGGGTTTGTACTGTTGCACTTCGTACTTGGCCATCACTTGAAGTTTTCGTTTGAATAACTCTACCTTTGGGCCAAGATCCTCTGGTATTCTTTGGGTCCACAATAAGGACAATATCTCCAATCTCAATTGGTTTTACTGGTGTAAACCATTTCGTTCGTCTAGTTATTGTAGGAATATATTCCTCTACCCAGCGTTTCCAAAACCTATCCGCAAACTGCTGCGAAGCAAGCCAATTTTTTCTTAGCATCTTACTATCATCGTTAAATACCGCAAACGGTTTTTCACCGCTGGATGAACCCAATAAAAAATGATTGGGAGTGAGCGCTTCTTGATTTTCCGTTTCTATGGGAATGTATGTTAAAGGTCGTGAATTGACGATGCTTTCTGCCTCTATTAACATGCTCCTTAAAAGCTCATCTGAAGGGTTGCGAGTTAGTGTTATGGAATAAAGGACCGTTTTAATGGAGCGCACCATGCGTTCCCAACTGCCTCCCATGTGGGGCGATCCTGGTGGTATGAAATGCCATTTTGTCACTGTGGTGCTAAACTTTCCCGCCAACTTTTCTGTATCGACTCTTGCCAAGGCTTCTTTTAGTTCTCTTTCGGCCCCAATGAAGTTTGTACCATTGTCACTATAGATCTCAATGGGTGTTCCACGTCTAGCCATAAAATTACGTAGCGCAAGGATGCAGGAATCGGTCGTAAGGCTATGTGCGACTTCTATATGTACCGCTCTGATAGTTAAGCACGTAATAAGTACTCCCCATCTCTTTTCTGTTCTTCGCCCTACAACGACGTTCATTGGGCCAAAGTAATCGACACCAATAAATGAGAAGGGTCTGCTAAACGAGGATAAACGGGCGATAGGTAGTTGAGCCATCATTGGTGGTTGCGGTTGAGCTTTAGCGTTTTTGCAAGTTTGACAGGATTTCCGTATTTTCTTAAAGACGGTCCTCAATTGAGAGATGTGGTACTTTTGGCGAAGTTCATTGATCACGGTTTCATGATTCCGGTGTCTATAACGCCGATGCAAATCCATTACAATCAGTTCGGTAATTGCATGTGATTTTGGAAGAATAATCGGTTGCTTAGCGTCTGCCGTCACTCCAGGAGCCAGGAGGGCTCTCCCATTGGTCCGGATTATAAATTCCTCATCCAAGAAAGGACACAAGTTGAAGAGTGAACTGTTTTTCTGAACAAACTTATTCCTTTTGAGGTCAGCAATTTCCTCCTGGTAGGCACTATCCTGGGCGATTCTTATCAACGTGTTTTCAGCACTGCGGAGTTCTTCACGTGTTAAATGGCCACGTCTCTTGTAAGGTTGGTTTTGCTTTCTCATGGATTGACGCAATCTCCAGGGAGGGAGACGGTGTGCTAAAGTACCACGTATCTTGCAAGGCTGATTTTGCTTTCTTGTAGAATGGCGCGATCTCCACGCAAGGATGTACGCTGTGCTTCTTAATAGTAGACTCCAGCTTGAAACCTCTTTAAATCGTATGACACTTTCTGGACGTAGAGTATGAATGTTGATGAAGTTTGGTTTCAGCTCTTCGATTGTCGTACTTTGTTCTGAAGATTCTTGTGGCCAGTTTTCCAAAGGGAATTTTAAAAATTCGGGCCCCATGAACCAGCGACTTGAAGCTCTTAAATCGGGGGCCTTTTGCCATTTAGTTGCTTCATCTGCAACGTTTAATTTGGTTGGAACCCATCGCCATTCTTCTATTTCTGTAAGGTCAAGTATCTCACTGACGCGAAAGGCAACGAACTGTCTGTATCTACGGTGGTCTGAACGGAGCCAGGACAAAACGTTTTTAGAGTCAGACCAAAAGTACTTCTGTTTAAACTGTATAGTATGCGAATCGGTTATGGCTTTGGCGAGCCGGGCACCAAGAACTGCTGCCTGTAATTCGAGGCGAGGAATTGACAGGGATTTTAGAGGTGCAACCCGCGTCTTAGATCCAATAAGAGAACATTCTACTAATTCACCGTTGGAATTTCTAACGTATGCTACAGCAGCGAAACCATTCTCACTGGCATCGACGAAGATGTGTAATTGAGTTTCTCCCCAAACATCGGCTATGTAGCATCGTGGAATTCTCAATTTTTCGACTTCTGGTAGGTACTGGATCCACTTAAGCCACTTTTCGTGCTCAGAGTCTTCAATTTCCTGGTCCCAATCAATCTTTGATCTCCAAATCTCCTGCAAGAGTATTTTGATATACATGAGGAATTGGGCTAATAGTCCTAGCGGGTCAAATATAGTCATCAGTGTTCGTAAAACTTCGCGCTTTGTTGGTCGCTTAGAGCCAAAAAGATATGCTGAACGAGTTGGATTAGCTGTTAATTTGTATGTGAAACAATCTGAACGCGTACACCACCACATGCCAAGTACCTTTTCGGTTCCCAGCTCCACATCCATATTTAAGTTCAATTTGTCAATTGGTTGACAACTAAGAGCTTTAAGTACTTCGGTTGAATTGGAGATCCAATTCCTTATATGAAAACCTCCTTGTTGATGAATGTGTCTGATTTCCTTGGCTAGCTTGACTGCTTCATCCTCCGTGGGTACGCTGTCCATTAGATCATCAACATAATGATTGTCTTTGATCGCTCGAGCTGCTCTGGGGAATTCGTCTGCAAATCGTTTCGCATTTGTGTTTTTTACGAATTGAGCGGCACATGGAGAGCATGTGGCTCCGAAGGTCATAACCGTCATTACGTAAGTATCTACATGTCCGTTTTTGCTGTTTGGCCAAAGGAACCTTTGGAAATGCTGATCTTCTTCCCTTATCTTCACTTGGTGAAACATTTCTTGAATGTCTCCACATATAGCGATCCGGTTTTCTCGAAACTTCATAATAACCGATGTTAGAGACGTAAGCTGATCAGGGCCTTTCAACAAGACGGAGTTGAGTGATATTCCTTTAACAGCTGCAGCGGCATCCCAAACGATGCGAAGCTTCCCAGGTTTGTTTGGATTTTGAACTGGAAATATGGGAAGATACCACACTCCACGATGTCTATCCAGTAGGTCCTTAGCAGAAAGTTTTCGAGCATAGCCCTTCAATACATACTCGTCTATTTTTTCGTTTAATATTTTTGCTAGATCAGGGTCTCGCAGCATCCTTTTTTGAAGACACTCTAGTCGTTTTTTAGCCATTAGAAAACTATCAGGAAGTTGGATCTGATCGTATTTCCAAAGAAGTGAAGTCTCGAACCTTTTATCTTTCAGAACAGTATTAGTCTTCAGAAGTTCCAGAGCTCGCGTATCTTCAGTAGGCATCAGTATATTTGAAGTGTTCGTGGCTCCAAAGCTGTCTGAGGTTATAAAGGCTTTTACTAACCGTTGTAGATTGGCATCACTGCAGTCGCAAGTGTGGAAAGTATAGTGTTTTCCTCTTTCAGAATTTTCATTGTAGACACCATGTACGACCCATCCAAGGCGAGTTTTTGTGGCACAAGGATCTTGGGCACCACCCTCTTTCGTTTTTAAGGGGAGGCCTAATCTAGCATTGTTAAGCCCAATTAGCAGCCTAGGAGTATCCTGACGGTAAGCTTCGATTGTAATTCCTTTGAGGTATGCATACTTCCTCTGCATTTCATTGATGTCGAGTGATTGATACGGCAGTTGCAAATCTTTGACTGTGTGCACATCTTTAAGGGTATGCTTTTCTGCATTACACGCTGTACTAGATATTTGTAGGTTGAACACTTCAGAATCATCTTCAAATCTCGACATGTTCCCAGTCCAGTGTAAGCATAATGGTTCTCGATCACCCTTCAGCTTCAATTTACTTGCAATTTCATCGTCCATCAATGTGAGAGATGACCCTTCATCTAGGAACGCGAGTGTCTTCAGTTGAATTCCATTTCCATAGAGTATTACTGGAACTATCCGAAATAGCACTGAATTGAAGTCATGAGTTCGAATACTTGTCTTATGTGGTGAATGTAAAGCCACTGTACCAGAGTTTTGGAGGGTTTTCATACCGTCGAGTTGGTTGCTATCTGAAAGCCGGTTGCTGGATCTGGGGCTGTCCCGTGGTGAGGCTATTGAGTGGTCTTTGCTATCATTATGGAGCAGCGGATGATGTTTGAAAATACAATTGTTCTTCCCGCAAGCATTTGTCGATTTGCATTGATTATTTGAGTGCCTAGATAAACACTGACGGCATAAACGGTGTTTTCGTACCTCAAACCATCTTTCAGTTCGGCTCATTTTCAAAAATTGTTTGCATTTGGAGACCGAAGGACAATCGCTATTGCAAATATAACACTTGTAATTTGGCGAGACTAAACTGCTGGTTGTTGTTTGGTTCTCATTATAATGGGCATTGATAAACCCCTTTTCTTTATATTTTTTGTTAGAAAACTTATTAACATCTGTCATTGGAACAAGAACTCCACTAGCTGCTTCCGCAATTTGATATATCCACTTACTAAAGTGTGAGAGCGTACAAGTTGAAAGAGGTAACGAATGCTTATATGTTGCCCAGTTGAGACGAATGGCTGGAGGTAGCTTGTCCGTGAGTTCCTGCAATAGTGTTGGGTTATTCTGGTGTGCGACTAACCCTGATGCATCAATGACGGCACAAAGATTTTGTACTGATAAAGCAAATGGCACAATCGTCTCAAGCTTCTCTGCCTTTGGTGGTGGTGTGGAACGAATCTTTTGAAGCTGAGTGTGAATTATAATTTCCGGCCTTCCAAACAGCATCTTTAGAGTTGCTATTATTTGTTTGACACAAATTGGTTGCATAAGTAGACTTTTCACGGCTGTCAGTGCTTCTCCTTTAAGAGCCCTATTCAGCCTAACTAAGTTTTCTTCCTCAGTAAAGGCGCAGAGCTCCGTACCCCTGTTGAAATCAGATATAAATAGCGGCCATTCATTGGGATTTCCTCCAAAGGCATGTAAATCTCGCGACATTAATTGACGTGCTGCTATTTGATTTCGAGTTAAGGCCGGCGTGGTCGAGTTATTTATAGCTATATACGAGGAGCCTTGCTGAACTGGATTCTGAGATGAAAATTCATTTTCCTGGGGCATCGTATGTAGTTGAAAAACATTTGAAGTTGCTTCTTCGAGAGGAATTGACCTGGAAAAACTTTGAGCTGGCAGGACGTTTTCGTTATGGAAGGGCAGTGAAAGGTTTGAAACATGAGGAGCGTTGTACTGTTGTTTTGGCTCTGGTTTATGTTGTTTATGTAGCTGTCTTGCATCTAAGATGTTGTTAGTGGTAGCCAGGTTGTCATGCTGAGGTGCAGAGCGGAACCGTGACACGTTTGACGTACCCGCATTTGCAAGCCCTGTTGATTGTAGGCACTTCCATGTCGGAGTTCTATCTAGCCAGCTACTAACTTTAAAAATAGATGCGTTGTCATCAACTTCAATTTCTTCTTCGCTCTCAGCTTCGTTTTGGCGGGATAAAATCTCGTATTTCTTAGCGAGGTACTCCTCCTCTCTCCTTTTCCTTCTTTCCATTTCCTCAGACTCACGGTTCTCTATCAGGGTTCTTTCCTCTTCTAGCCTTTGCAACTCTAACTCTATGAACCTGGTGGAAGAGGCCTTTGAGGATCTGGAGCAGCTATGAGTCTTAGAGGCACTTCTTGTGATAAGTTTTTTGTGTGCTTTGCTTGCACCATCTAAGTTGGCAGCGTCACATGCGGCAGTTTTTTTGCAAACATTACTAACGGCTGCAGTAGCTTTCGTTCCATAGGACCTAGAACAAGCCGTAGTAGCTTTCATAGTAATGGAATCTAAATTCGCAACTTCAGTTTTATTTGAATAAATTTCGCCACTGGTAGCACTAGCGCCTAATGCCCAACTAATTGCTTTCTCCGAGGGAACAACCTTTAAGGAACTACTAAAAACTGATTTTACGCGGGCGTTATTAATTCCTGTATCTAACTGTTCGACACCTAAACCTTGTTTGTTATTCAGAACACTATAGTTATCTTGCGGTAAAATAGGGTTGGCTTTGATTGGCATACCAGCAGTGACAAAAATAGTTGAAGAGTTGGCTGTGGTAGAATTAATGGCAGGCAGCGTGGTTGGCATAACACTTGAGCTCGAGGAAGCAGTTTTTTGTATTGAATGTGCTCCTACATTTGCGTCTGTGGCTTGCGACTGAGTTACAATATTAAGGGCTTGATTCGCGACAATGTTCACAGCAGATGCGGAAGGGGATTTTGAAAAACTACTAGATAATGAAAAATTCTTACCTTCACAGATCTGACAAACCCAATTTTCGTCTCTTATGAAGCTGTTGACTTTGGCACAGGCGTAGTGGTGCCAACCAAGACACTGGTCACACTGAACCATGTTGTCAGCAGAGTCTGGATCATCGCAGGAACAGCAGTTAAAAGATTCTGATGGATTTCCAGTTGACGATCTTCTCGAAGAATTGGCTGATGGTTCGGTTGACTTCCCTTTCTTATTTGGCATCTTATTAGAAGTGAGCACTTTGAATGTTGCCTACAATCGCTTTGATTGTTTTCCAAAGTGCAATCGATTTCTTTTATTGAACTTGATACAATAATCTCCAAAATGTTTTCCAGTATGGCAGCAATTTTTTCTTCAGATTGCTTTTTCAATCGCTTTATACTGTTTTGTAAAATGTTGCGGCACTTAGCAAAAAGAACCGGTGCTGGTAAAATTGCGGCACTTCAGCCACAACCGGTACTCTTTTGCGGTTCTTTAGCAACAGCCGGTACTTACTTTAGATGGCGGCACTTGGCAACGTAAAGACCTTTTGTTAATCCTCTCAATGCAGAAAAAAATAAAAGATTTCTTGAGGTGAAATTACAAAACCTAGATTTAATTCAAGGATTAGTTAATTTATACATAAATGAATTCTTAAATTAAGACTTACAGTGTCTTTACTTATTAAGATATATAAGATTATTTCGGCTTTACAAGATATAGATTGCATGTGCAATTAAAGTGCAATGAGCAATTAAATAAAATTATATCGGTTATTTTGGAAACTTTAATTGAAAAATTAATAAAAGGTAACTTTAATTATTGGAGGTCGCAGTCAGAATGATGAAATCGCCATTTTAAACAAATGTGGCAAAGACATTTATGTTTAGCTCTTAGCCGTAAGGAGTTGGCTACATTATATTTGCACGGCCTGTTTCAGAGGGGCCTGTTCCAATGTAGAGGCCTGTTCACAACAGACTTTTTGTGATCTTTTTTTTTTTTTTTTTTTTTTTTTATTTTTTTTTTTTAATTCATTTTTATTTTTCCATCATCTTAAAACTATCTTAAAGCTAGACAAAAATTCATAAAAACTAGCCTACTTATCAATATCTTACAACTAACTTACTGGCCCCATTCGGGCGCTCTAAGTTAAACTAATAACTTAATGCTAATGCCTTTCGGCCTAATAACTATCTTAAAAGCTAGAATTCAATCCGGTTTTATTTTTCACCGAGAAGAATTTATAAAAAAAAACTCGGTATCTATGTCTTTATTTTTTTTTTTTTTTTTTTTTTTTTATAAGCTAAATAAAACTAAATTAAAACTAATTAAAACTAATTAAAACTACTATAAAACTACTTAAAACTACTTACGAACTACTTATAATCTACTTACAAACTAGAACAGCCACAGCAAGCATTTTCGGGTTTTTATATTTTTGTTTTGTGTTTATTGGTTTTATAATTTTTTTTTTGTGTTTTTATTGGTTTTATTATTTTTTTTTTGTTTTTTTTTTTTTTTTTGTTTTTTTTTGGTGCCACCCTGACTGTCCCTGCTTAAAACTAAATACCTAAACCTATGTAAGTCGGCCATGGCATAGAAAAATGCAGTCAACTTTTAAATATCCGAAGACACTTCGTTTTCAGGTTTCAACCACCAGAACTGGTTCTCCTGCTTTACCCTATCTCTTCGGTCCCGATCGGACACAGTCCTACTGAACCGAAGGTGCTCGGCTCCGTCTTGTGCGAGGACGTCTCGACTGTAAAGGAGCCGCCGATCTACAGTTCTACGGCCGACGTGGTAGATTAGCGGAACCGCCGCTCTATCCTGGATCAGCCCTCGACTGTCTAAATAGAGGAATGCATCGGGCGGAATAAAGCCGCTTAGACGCACACTCTCGTAATAATCGTTTTTAGGGTAAAACGCCCCAAAAATTAAGCTGTTGGTCGAGGACATTGCCCTTGCAATGTGACCCCAAATAAACTTCAGCAAGAAATTATCTATCCTGTTTATGTTGGCACCGTTGTAAAGAACCAGGTTGGAATAATAATGTTTGTACTCCGACTCTGGTGTTCTGTGTAATCCAAGGCAGCGTCTAAGACACTGCCTCTCAAACACCCGAATCTTTTCCATTTGAGATGGGGCAACGTTGAACCAAATCGGGCACCCATAGGCAATCATCGGCCGTATAAGGGCCATGTAGCAAATCACCTTCACCCTGCTGTCAAGCCGGCTGCTATAAAACAACCGTTTTGTCAGGGCAAAAGCTCCCCTAGCCCTGGACAGAGCAGCATTTATATGTTTGTCGAAATACAAATACTGATCCATCCAGATGCCAAGGTACTTTACTACACTTTTACACGCCAGTGGCTGTCCATTTGGCCCTACGATCACCAGCTTACGCCAGTTCTTTCTCGTATCCCTTGTGGCTCCACGCAATGGAGTCCTAAACAGGATAGTTTCTGATTTCTGAAAATTGATTTTCAACTTCCAGTCATCGCAATATCGCTGAATCTTTTCGAAGTCACGCTGCAAGAGAATTCTGATGACTTCGACTTTTGGAGCTGTTCTGTACGCAATTAGATCGTCGGCATACGCAATTGCCTGAGTTAGACTACTTATCAGATCGCTGGTGTAAATGCTGAATAGAATCGGCGAGTTGACCGCTCCCTGCTGAAGACCATTTTTAATATTAAAGGTTGTGGCAGAAGTCACATTGCCACTCTTGACAACAAACTTTCTACCATTGAGCATATCATAAAGCATATATAATAGTGGTTTACTAATGCCTAGTCTGGTCAGCTTTAGATAAAGACCCTCTAGCCATACGGTGTCGAAGGCCTTTTCCAAATCAACCAGACAGGCACCCGTACACTGCTTTTTAGATTTGTTCCATTGGACATCAGAAACGAGCTTAGACGCGGCATGAATGGTGTCATGTCCCGCCTTAAAACCGAACTGATTATCCGGTATGATATTATTGTCCTCTGCCCACTTAGACAGAGCTCTATTAATAACTTTTTCGAATACCTTGCTGATACTCGGAAGAAGACTTATCGACCGGAGATTCGCCGGATTGGAGTTGTCCTTTCCCTTTTTCGGGAGAGGATGCACCACAGCCGTCTTCCACCGCACTGGATAATATGCATTATTCAGAGCGTTGTTTAACAGTGTGGTATAAATGTCTACTGCTTCTTGGGGTAAATGTCGAAGTACAACGTTGGATATGCCATCGACTCCTGCTGACTTCTTCTTCTTTAATGAATCGAAGATGAGCTGAAGCTCTACCTTCGTAATTAACAGGGAACTGGGCCCATTTCGCTCGGCGATTATGGCGTTTGCCAAATGATCTTCATTGAACCCGATGAAACCGAGGTTCTCTGATCGCCATTGCGTGATGTCATTCCGAATGTAGAAGTGGTGGAGCAGGGCTCTGTTTTCCAGGTCATGGTTCGGGCGAATGCATGCATTCACCTTGTACACTTGCTGGAAAGCAGCCCCCACAGCCTCCACTTTCTCCTGCGGATCTTCGACAATAAAGAGGTCATCGTCCAAGACGGCGTCCTCTGGATCAATTCCTGCTGTCAGAAGTACGTCTCTGTTATCTGTCGTTCTCTGGAGCTTAAGACACGGAAGGTCGTTCTGATCATTCCTTCTAAATATTTTGTTGATTTGGGGAAACATACTCGGGTCGCTAGAATTAACAGCCCGAATTTTGTTATCCCAATACAAATTAATTGACAACCGATAATTTTCCTTTATTAGTTGGTTGATGTTCTTGATCGAAGACTTCAGTGTCCTAATCTCCAGATCGTGTGGGTCAGTAAACCGTCGGTACAAGAGTTTGAGTCTTGTCAGCAGTCCACTTTTTTGTCTGTGTAATGCGTCAATGGTCGCATTCCGGTACATGTCGGTTGCGTCCCGTTGTTTGTACTTTGGTATCGTTCTGTCCATTGTTCGTTTGATTGTCTCGTCCATTTGTTGAAGGTATTGGTCTATTTCGTTATTTGTCAAATTTCTGTCATTTGGTGGGGATATATTATTCGAACTGATTTCGCTCGATAAGGCGTTGGTAAAGCGTGGCCAGCGCACCTTACTGTAATTGTAAGTATGCACAGGCACATACTCATCCAACTCCACGAGCTCGTTCGGAAGCTGTATTACGGCGGCGAGTCCGCAGTGGTCACTGTCGTACTCGATCGTTCGTAAACAGTTTCTTGGTCTTTGACCCACAGTGTCAGTAATTGTCAGTCTTGCATCTATTAGCAATATATCCAGATAGGCACCGCTCCTTGGAAACGATGGCCGATCTGTAGCCAGCAGGTCGATACGATATTCAGCGTTATACTGACTCATCCAGGTAAAAAGATGAATACCTCTTGGATTCTGTATTTGATTTCCCCAATCTGAGTGTTTGGCATTCAAATCGCCGGCCATGAGAAAGTAATTTTCTTCCAGGCTCAAGCGTAGACATTCGAAAAGTTTTTCGAGCTCTGTAATAAAATCAGTTGGCTGAGGTGATTCCGGTGCATAAGCCGCGATCACATACATTTTGAAACCTGGCAAACCATCTCATGAAAAGAAGTCTTACAGACCGATTTCGCTTCTTCCTGTAATATCAAAAGTTTTTGAAAGAATACTACTCCTTCGCCTGCAGCCGATAATAGAAGAAAAACAATTAATACCTGAACATCAGTTCGGATTTAGAAGAAAGCATTCGACCATTGATCAAGTGCATAGGATAACCGACGTAATTGAGAGAGCTCTTGAAGAAAAGAAAATCTGTTCGACGGTCTTTTTGGATGTGTCGCAAGCGTTTGACAAGGTGTGGCACGAAGGCCTCAAATTCAAATTAAGACAAGTTCTGCCTGAAGGACTTTATAAAATTCTAAACGAATATCTAGAAAACAGACTTTTTCGTGTAAGACACGGAAATGAATATTCTAATTTCAAAGAAATAGTGGCTGGGGTACCACAAGGTAGTGTTTTAGGTCCAATTCTGTACCTTCTCTTTACACGTGATATACCTCAAACAGAAGACACTATCGTAGCAACGTTTGCTGATGATACTGCAATACTAGCAGTAGGCAAAACGATTAACGAAGCTACGATTAAATTACAAAATGCTCTTAATAATGTTAATGAGTGGACAAAAACATGGCGAATAGTGCTCAATGAACAAAAGTCAGTCCACGTGGACTTTACGTATAAAAAAATAAATAGATTGCCCGTCTTTCTTAATACCGGTCGTGTACCATTTGCGAATGAGGCAAAATATCTGGGAATGACTCTAGACGCGAAATTAAAATGGAAGCCGCACGTAAAAAAGAAATGCGAAGAATTAAAAAGTAAATTAAGAGATATGAACTGGCTACTCGGTAAATATTCCAAGCTTAGTATTGATAATAAGTTGATTTTATACAGGCAGGTACTTAAACCTGTCTGGACTTATGGTATACAACTCTGGGGTTGTACCTGCGATACAAATTTAAATATGTTACAAACGTTTGAAAATAAATTGCTTAGGTCATTTGTAAATGCGCCATGGTATATAAGAAACGAAGATCTTCACAGGGATCTCGGGATTCCTACGGTTCGAGACGAAATTGAGAGTTTCGCGCGAAAACATAGAAATCGGCTATTAGATCACGCTAATCCAACGATTATTGACATTCTTGACGAGTCGAATTTAGTACGCCGTCTGCAAAGAACAAAACCTTCCGACTTGGTGCGGTGAACACAAAACCGCTTTAAAATCGCGGAATAAGCAGAAACTTTCACCGGAAAGTTACCTGCAACACGTTACTTAACTTCGTTAAAAATAAATTGCTAGATAAGTTTCAACTTAGTTGCAATCGGGAAGTGGAGGTGGTTTTAGTGTAGTAAGAATCTCACACTTCTATGAGCACGCGTTTTCCGGTCCTCATAGAGCCTGATGCAGGTTTTGCACCTACCCACGGACAAAAAAAAAAAAAAAAAAAAAAAAAAAAAAAAAAAAAAAAAAAAAAAAAAAAACATACATTCGCTTCCCCTGTTGGAGAGGAATGCATACGATGCACGCCTCCAACAGCCGAAATCTGCGCAGATCACTATTATATATAACTTTATGATTAATGCCTTTTCGTATGAAGATTGCGACACCCCCCCCTTGAGTGGAGTTGGGTCGATCTCTTCTAACGATATTGTAATTGCTATTAGTCAACTTATGTTTCTGGTTCAGCTTAGTTTCGCTGGCCATAAACACATCTGGACTTTGGTCTTTCAACAATTGGAAAAGATTAGCTCTACGTTCGGTCCTAATCAGTGAATTTACATTCACAGCAAGGATCTTAAAAGGCCTCTCCGACAGCGCGCCTTTAACCTCTAATTTGTGTTAAGCCAGGCAGAACAGAGTAGATATAGTCTACCCTATTCGCTTGCTCCCTGATCTCCTTTTGAAGCCCTGTCAACTGGCCTTGAATTGCCAGCAACATACTTCTTATTTCGGCCTGAGCATCCGGTGTCCTAGGCACTAGGGCCGGTTGGGCTACCTTAGCTGCAGGCTGTACCGTGTTTCCCCTACCTGCCGCCATTTGGGCGTAGGAAATTTGGGGATTGATGGGCGTTGTTATGGGAGCACGCGTTGATGGGCGTACCACCACTGCTGTCTGCCTAACCGCTTTGTTGGTACGAATTTGCTGAAAAGCTGAGCAACCCCGGTAATTAGCAGGGTGCCCCTCCTTTCCGCAAAGTGCACATTTAAGCTGGGTCATATCATCGACCCGTTCCTCTCCGAGCTTGCACTCTCCCTTTATGTGGTTCTCACCACACTTAACGCAGCGTGACTGCATTTCGCAGTTTGCTGCAGCGTGGCCGAACCTTTGGCAGCGCATGCATTGAAGCATGTCACCGCGTCTCTTTAATCTATCCCATGTTACAACCTGGTAGTTGAGGACGGAGATACTCCTCAAACTATCCAGTTTGCTGCTGGGCGAAAGCTGAACTAAGAAGAACGGCAAAGACCGCTTCTCCCGTCTGGCTCTGACTGTAGTGAACGGCTTGACCCCGATAAACTCGAGATCGCCGCTCGCTTTTTTACAGAGCTCCTCATAGAGCACCCTTGGTTCCGTGCAGGAATCTATGCCCTTCAGGAGGACCGTTTGATTTTTATCCACCTTGGGGGTAAAACTGAAGAACTCAGTTGTTGATTGTTTCAACAAATCTTTAATAATTTTATGTTGCGCCACTGTGGAGCAGTGAATCGCATGTCTATATTTACTTAAACGTTTAATTATAAAGTTTTGGCCAATGGCCGACTTACATAGCTCAATAGTCTCTTGAAGATCCATTTTGTATGTATTTATTGGCGGCACCTTTTCTTTTTTGCTTTGGGGCGGCTGTGGCTGCTGCTGGTGTTCTCCTTGCTGAGTCCGCACCTGCTGCTTTTGTTGCTGCTGTTGAGTCTGCTGCTGTTGGTTCTGCTGCTGTTTTTGTTGTCTCTGGTTGTTGGGCTCCTGCTGTGACTGTTTTACTGGCAGCTTTTCTTTGGGCTGCTGTTTAGCTTGTTGCTGTGGCAGCTGTTTTTGTTGCTGCTGTGGCTGCACATTTTGCTTTGACTGCTGCGCTGGCGGTTGCCTTTCTTGTTGAGGCGCCCCTTTCTGTGGCGCCTGTGCTGCTTTTTTCAGCTCGCGCTCCTTTTTTTCTCTTTCGCGGCGAGCTTCTTGTTTTAGTTTTAAGTTTTTTATCAATGGCGTTAGGATGGCATTAAGTCGTTCCATCTCTCCTTGTATGGCACCTATCTTCTCGCTGATGGCCTGCTCTTCGTCATCGTTTTGCTTCTGTTTTTGCATTTGCTCCTCATCGTCGTCTTCTGAGGACGCCTCTGGTGAAGTTATGTCAATGAAGGTATTGCTATCACCCGTGGTGTATAGTCCCTCACCCTCTTCGGACATATACTCTATTTGCTCCTCATCGGAAGGCGAAGTATTTAGCTGCCGTTGTAGGTTTACTGCTGCTTGTATTTTGGCTGGTCGCGACGCCCCTCTCCCCCCAGCTGGCAGCTCTGCTGGAGTGGTGGTAGAGCGCCGCTTTACCACGTTCGGTGCACATCGGATTTTTTTCCTCTTCTTTACGGGGATATCGGCTGATGTCACCGTTGCTGTTGATGTACTTGCTGCTGTTGCCGTTGCTGATACATCTTTCGATGTACCCGCTGCTGGTGACGTTGCAGCTTTAGAAATAGTTGCTGGGCCACCTTTCGGTGCACCCGCACTTTTTTCCCTCTCCATCTGCTGGTTCTCCCAGACAATAAAATTTTCCACCTCTCTGTTGTGAAAAAAAGATTGAAGAATTTTTATGCCCGGCTGGGACTCGAACCTGTGACCCTCCGATTGACGGTCCGCCACCTCTTCCTTTGTGCTATTGCACTATTGAATAATAGCTTGGCTGAAGTTTAATTAAACTCAAACACTCCGAATTTATTTGGAAACACTGTGAAAGCCGAAAACGTGTGCACACCTTCACAGATCGAGATCGACTGACTGACTTTTTGTGATCTCTTCGTAGGTATGTAGGTATATCTTTTGCTTCCTTCCAAATATTTATTGCATGGTTAATATAAGTATGCAGATTTGAAGACTAACATATTCTTAACGTTTTTGAAAATTTTCCAATTGAAAAAAATAACAAATTGTGTTTTTACTAAACATTTGTGTAATCACCATCGAAATGAAAACAAAAATAACGAATTCTTTTCAACTATTTACAATTTTGTATTGGTCACGCACTACTTGGACAAGAAAAAAGATTTGAAGTTTTTTTTTTTAATTTTTTTCAATATGAAAATGTTCAGCAATGTTAAGAATATGTTAATCTACAAATTTGCATACTAATATTTACCATGCAATAAATATTTGCAAAGAAGCAACAGATATACATATATGTACCTACGAAGGGATCACAAAAAGTCGTTTTTTTTTTTTTATTATTAGGTGTGATTTTGGTGATCAAAACAAAGTTTTTTCATTAAAAGTCAGATATCGCAGGCAGAACAAAATTTTACAACAACAGCAACAACAAAAAGGTTAGTAACTTATAGTTGAATAAAGTCATAACCGATAGATTTGATGGACTCAAAAAAGTTCCGAGAAAATTACAACCTTTAAAAATTAAAAAAATGCTTTCTGTCTCATCTCACACATACAACAAAAACCACTGACAAAAAAATACAAAATCTTGTTCCTAGAATTTTTCTTAACTATAGTCTATCCAGCAAAAATTGTCAGTACAGGGCTTATGGGCGAGCTTTTTTCAAAACAGTGGCGCCAGTGTATACCATCACAACACTCAAATAACAAACCTGCCACTGAAAAAGATACTAAACCACTGATAAACATACAAGAATTGTTGTTGCAACTCCTTGAAACATTTCGTACGCTCCAACATGACCGTCGTCTTTCAATGCCAAAAGCATTCTGATCGTATACTCGCTTTCGTTTCTACCTTCGCTGTGTGAAATAAAACAAAAAATTCAAATTCCAACAGAGTTGCCTTTGCCATGTTGCAACAGTACAAAAGAGCTTTTTCAGTGGTTTTTATGAAAGAACTTTCAGTTTTGAAGCTTTTGAGAACAATATTTATAAAGATGAGAGCCAAAAGTGTTGTCGTTTTGATTGTCCCCTTATTATTTGTTTGTATATTTGAATAAAGCTATAAAATCCACTTAAAATTTGTATGATTTTAGTCTTTAAGAAGAAAAAAGTTATTTGCGCTAAGTTTTGAAACATTCACAAAGCGTTACATGATCAAATTCATTTAAAAAGGTGTGCTGTGGTAAAAAAAAGCTAAATGGATCTTTTTTTTTATATGTTTGAAATGGTATCAATGGTAACCATATGCACATTGTTCTTCGATTTGTGGCAATTTATAATTCAAAGTACGGAAGCCCTGTGAGAGCTTTAACTTGAGACAGATGTATGCAAGCCAATGCAACCAGACTGAGAGGCAAACGCCCTATCTTCCCTTTACTGACAATTTTTGTTGGATAGAGCATAGTGTACATACATGCGATTTTTTAATTTAAATTAAATTATGGCCAAATTCAAATCAGAGTAGCTACCTCTCAAAAGTCCACTTAAAGTGTATCCTTCTATTTAAAAGAAAAACATAAGATAGAACCATTTTTATCGCTTAGTTACTTAAGAAAAGGGAGTTACATACCTACATACCTTCAAATGTGTTCTACACCCTGTTTCACGGTTTTAGTTTTAAATTTCAAACATTTTTCAATTGGGTACAGTAAAAACAAAACTTTAATTAAAAAAAAACTACATCTTTACTATCACTGGTTGCTTTAGTTTCTTTTTTGATTTATTAAGTACATAATAATACTTATAATTTTTATTTTTCTTATCTTAAAAATAACAATGTACCTATGCATGTACCTTCATTTATACCAAAATCGTTGAAAAAAAAAATAAGTGAGAATAAATTATAAACCATTATTTAATTATTTTTATGTGACAGATGGCAGGTACCTATATAATAAATAGGTACGAATTGAAAATTGAGTACCTACTTGATAATCTATATTAATTGATAAGGATCCGTGAAAATCAACGAAAAATTTAAAAGAAGATGGAACAGGTACCTTCCTGCATATACCTATAAAACGACCCATTCACAGCACATAAGGGTGCACACACTCCGCCACACATATACCACCGATCGACCCACCACACCAAAAATCAAAGAGTGCACACTTGTGTTGTGTGTATGTACCACTTGAGACTTATGTTTTCAAATTAAAAAAAAAATTTATTATTCCTTGCCTATGGATCTCAAGATATAAAAAACAAAACAAAGCCATCATCGTTAACATCCCAAGTTGCAAGAAAACACTAACAATTTTATTTACTGAACAACATACACAACCCAGAAAAGAAAATATAATTTTTATCTCTACCCCATATTTTCATTAACCTTGAGTCCTCGAATGGCATTGAAAAAAATACCTCAAAAGCAAAACTAAAACGGCTGTTCAATTCGTTGTTGTTGTTCATTTTTATGCTCTGTGAAAAAAAAAACATTTCTTCCCTTTCTTCTTCGGCAATTAAGGAAATTTCCCAAAAGGAACAAACTTTTAAGGAACAAATTTATTAAAGGGGTGTTGTATTTGATAGAGCGATTGCAGCGACAGACTTCCAAACCAGGCCACCTAGTGGACGTTTTGCCCGGTGTCCCTTCTATTTGTAGTTATTCAATGATTCAGTCCGACGGAGCATCAAACTGATTTAAAGTTGACGTACTGTTTACGATAAACAAAACAATAATGAATGACATGCTTACAGACATTAAACTTCAGCCACATAATGTAAAATTCCGTGCGGGAACACTTGTTGAAGTGTGGAAGAGTCTGTAAAGAAACATTTTCCGAATAATAATGTATCAAGTACTTTCTTTTGCGTATTTTTGGATCTTCGAAACTTTCGTGGTATCTTTTCTCAAAATTTTGTCTTTCGAACCTTTATCTTTTCGGAACTTCATCCTTTCAGACTCTGCCTTTTGAAACTGTTTTTCTTAACTCTGCTTCTATCCAAAAAAAAATATAATTCGTGTTAATGTGGTGTTCATTTTAAATTCTAAAATAATAATTGCTCACGTGCACTTAATTGGAGCGAGTATATCCGTTAATGAGCATTATGAGAGTGCTCATGGTTCATGCTCATTGGGTGATCATGAGCATTCTCAAAATTTTCGCGAGCACGAGCAGAAATAAAAATGCTCACTACACACTACTTATTACTCATGTCATGAGCAAGAACCTGTCGTAAATGCTCATTTACTTTAGTTTCGCTCACCAATGAGCAGCCAGCAGCTCATGACTACCTGAACAGAATAAAGTGCTGCAACTGAAGCTGAAGCTGGAATAGCTATCAAAACATGTCTTATGCGTGATTTTTTATTAACGCTCCCACAATTTAGCTGTACAGCTTTCTGACATTTCAGTATCGGAACAAAAATTAAAAACGAAAATAAAAATGAATAATGATGAAAGAGGAGCTATAATTACTTTACGGCCTTCTGAGAGGTTGAAAAAAGATTAAAACTCACTTCAACCTCCATGAAAATACTCGATTGCGCTCGAAATGTTGTAACGGCAAAAAAGCAAAAACCTGCAAGCAAAAGTTAAAAGTTGGCGAGCTTGTCCAGCTGGTTCTGCAGCTCCGCCTGCACCTGCTGCGTCGTGTTGTGTTCGTATAATTGAATTTGTGTGGATTCAACATCTTGACAGCTATTCCAGCTGCAGCTCCGTCTCCATTCTGTTCAGCCAGTAAGTAAGCATTTCCATACCCTGATATTTATTCAATGGCACAACCATTAAATATGGTGTCTTTATTATAAAAAATAAAAGGGTAAGGGTCACAATTCAAAAACAAAATGACACAAGAAAATCTTATGTCGTTTTTAAGTGGACCTTCGGAGTACTCCATTCCATTTTAACTCCTACTACTCCAAAAGCCTTCGATTGGCTGTTCGGAGTAATATCTTGGGCGTCTTTATCTGTTCCCGATTTCAAGATGGAGTAGATTTGGAACACACGCATACATATACAGTCTTATGCCGGACTACTTGTTAAAAGTGATAAATGCTTGAAGAAGTCATTAAAAATGGTGTCATTCAGTAGTGTGTGTGGAAATTTGACAACACAATGTTTTCATGTTCGATTGGAATAAAAAAAGAGTGGAAAAGTCAGAAAATCCAATCGAAAATGACATTAAATGCTGTATTCGTTGGATAAATTCACTTGGAACTGGGGAAAGAAAAAGCCAGTCGTAGGTATCGGTCTTCAATATAAAATGTCATCCACCCCAACAGCACTTTAGATAACCTGTTACGCAGCCTTGACCGCATAAATTGAAATAAAAAAGGTAAAAAGGATTGAGCATAAGGTATGTATGTGTAGGTACTCAGTGACTCAGTCGCACAAACTTATTCAGATGTTCTTATAAATGAAAGACGGTGCTCACATTGGGCCTTTTAGGTATTAACATCTCACTCCCACTCCTTCAGTGAATTGAGATTGCGATGTGAATACTAAAACGTCAAACAAAATCCAGTTTTTCAGTTTAATATGAACAAGAAATTCAGGGGTTTCGCACTCAAGATGTCGCATGTTGTGATGGTTCATTGATAAAATTAATAAGAAAAAAACAAAACAGATTTGGTAAATCATGATTCATGACTCCCAAAAAAAAAATATAATTGCGGCAAATTCCAAGGTGTTGTTTAAGCTGTTGCTAGGCTAAACTGGAGTTTATTTTATTGAAATTCACATGAAACCTATTTTAGAAAAAGGTTATAATGTAAAACATTTGTTGGTGGCATTCAAAAAAAAACAAAATCATCATAAAAAATCATGTATAATGTAGATCAGCGGTTCCCAAACTTTTTAGACCTAAAACAAGGCTCAAATATATTTCTGGCCCCCAACACTTAACGATAACAAAAACTGAAAGGAAAAACATTTCAAAATTAATTTTGTTTTTATTATCTAAAGATATTTCATTCAAATAATGCGAAGAACAAAATATTAAATTGTTTTTAATCTTCCAATCACGATCTACGAGTATATTTAGGGCCAGTTTCAAATGTTCCGGTTAAAGTTTCGGATAGCTATCCGACACATAACACTATCCAGCAGATAAAAGTTGCCGTTATTTATTTTCTGTTTCATCGTCAAAGTCTCGGATAAACTAACCGGTGGATAAATTTACCAGACACCTACAGTTTGAGAACAACAATAAACATCAAAAACATACTGAAAATTTAATTTAGTTGTCAAAACAAAAAAATATTTCTCGTTTTAATTTGAAATGTCACTGATTTTTAGGATTTAAATTCAGTATGAACCGCGAAGGATTAAAAAAAAAACACATTAGTTATGCATTCGGAGTGTCCAATCCTGGAAAAACAACATCGGAATAAGGATTTTGGCCTACAAGCAAGTGTTCAAAAATACTATACAAGGTGTGATTATACTGAAAAATGATGCCACCTCTCACAGCACAAGTCCAACAACCGTTCGCCGCTCGCTGAATATATAAATGTATGTACACTAATAGGTGTTAAAAATAATGATATGATATTCAATAAAGATATATTGTTCATAAATGCTTATTCGTCCATTTATTTCTTTCAAAAAGAAACCAAAAGCTGAAGTATATCTTGCAGATAAGTTCCGGATAGACTATCCGAGACTTTAACCGGAACATTTGAAACTGGCCCTTAGTATTGTGATTTTGAAGAAAATTAAAAATAATATTCTTCTGTTTAAGTGGAGCGAAGTTCAAATAAAGAATTTTAAGTGAGCTCTACTCCATATATTTTTTTCGCCCAGGTACAACAGTTGGGCTCATCAGTTAGATGCTGTTGCACCCTTTATTTGAACATATTAAGTTTTGTATAAGTTTACGTTGAAAAGCCTGTTTTACAGCGATATGTTGAGTCAAAAGGGAGCTAACTCAACATAGCTTTTTTGGAAAGTTCAGGGTATTCACTCTTAATACCAACCCCAACTTCGTTCAATAAAATAGAATCAAATACACATACCTACATATTTTGATGAAGAAGAACTCTACAAAACTACATCAGGAACTCGTAGAGTTGTAGTCTGAATTTTCACTATAAATTAATTTTGTATCCACTCGATGTCCATGTTAGTAACTGATTAGTAATCTGACAAAGATCTTTCTAGTCATAACAAACATACAAATTTCGAAAATTTTTGGTGGGGCATAGACCAAAAAAGGTTGGGAAACACTGATTTTTACGTTAAAAATGTGTTAATGGAGGTGACGACAATGTCGACACTGCACCAACCAGCACCTTGATGTGGTGGTGGTTCGTGAATGTGTTTAATGCTGATGGCAGCCACCCTCATTGGAGAGGCACAATACAGAGTTAAAAGGAAATGTAAATCCTTTTCAGTTCGTTTTCCTTTGTTTTTTTTTTTATTTTTATTTTGCAGGAAATGAAAGTTGACTGGAGGTCATTGAGGCTTTTCATTCTTGCTAATTAGAGCTCAATATACAAGATTTTATGGCTAAACACATCGTATCCGTTCGGGTTTGTGTGTTGTTAAAGTCCTCAAAGTGGTGTTGTTTGTTTTGTTAAGTGACCTTGAATAGCGACTGTTTGTTTGGTCTATTTTTAGGAAGGCTTTGCTTGTTTCACATGCTTAACGTGTAGATACTACTACACCCATCACATACGACTAGAATTGTTCACACTCAGTCGGTCACATGGAATGAATACTATACATGTACTCTTGACAACTTGACTATCAGATACTTTTATGTGGCAGGTGTCAGTCTATAATTTTCTTCTTAATCTTCAAAAAATTGTTAAAAATTTCCATAAACCCTTCTTCAATATTGTTTATACGCATATACATAATAAATGCTTTCTTTGGAGAGTTTTAAGTAGGTATACCTATACACTATTTATGATATGCATACAAGTACAGCAATGTTTGTATTTACTTCATGTAATAGTAGGGTAAACTGGGGTACATTTAACAAAAAATTTGTAATGAAGAAAAAAAGCCTCATTTGATTTGAAGTATCGTCATGAACTTTGGCAGTTGTTGTTCAACCATTTCAAGCAGAAAAACGTGTTTCTGTGTTTTCGCACCCACTGATGTAATATTGGATATCTCCAGGTAGGTAAGGTACACATAAGCGTTATGAGAACTCTATATCACTTTTTTTATTCAAAAGCTTTCCTAATGGAAATTGTGGTTACTATCCTTATACATACATAATATGCATTAAAAATGAATTTTGAGACAAACAAAAATAATGTATGTATGTATGTGGCTAGATATGCATGTGAGTCGTTTTTTTCTTCCACTTACACTTAGATATACACGTCTGTGAAGCTAGCAGGGCAACTTTAACCCACGCAAATGGGACCTTGACAGGAATTATCAGTTTTGTTTGAATTTCTATTCCCGATTTTGTAGTTCGCCAAATAAGATTGTAATCGAGTGACCTGCTAGCTTCACTGTGAAGACCTTATTTGAAAAAAAAAATAACTGATCTGCTAACTTCACAGTGAAGTTAGCAGGCCACATCCCGTATCTCAGGAACCGAGCATGCTAGGAACTTGGAATATGGCTCCAAATTTGCATTTTTTCCCATTTCAACGATGGGCTAGGTTCAAAACTTGAAGTCATTCTGCAGAAAATTTTATATTGTTGCTTGTAGATTATTTTTTAAAAGTTAAATTAAACTGAAAATTGAAACAAAATCTTTGTGCTGTTCTCAAAAGCTTACGCCAATTAGAGCAGTAAGAACAAAAATTGAGACTTTTGATTTTGTATTCCTTTCTTGTTCATCAAGATGAAATCTGGCAAGTCATCAATTTGCCTTCCAAGAGGAAACTAGAAAACATCGATGTAATTTCGGCTTATAATGAGATTCAAACTGCATTGTCAAATATCAAAAGATATTATGTATACAAAAGGATGAATGAAGGATTTGCGACGCAACGATTGGAGTAACGACGCAGGAAGTTTGTTGACATAAGATCACGTAAGATCAAGATTCACTTCGATGAACTATGAAACCCATGGTTGACACTAAACATAGGTTAGGTTAGGTTAGGAGGGGTGATAATACGGCGAGCCGCATCATCTCACTCGGATCACCGTGGATCCATTGCACTCCCCAGGGTGTGGGTAGGAAGGTCGTAGGTGAGGGAAGGGAAAGGGAGGGGATTATGAAGACGTTTAGATGTGGGGGGTCTCCTTGAACTATCCTGAATTCTGAATGAATTTTAGGATGTTCTTAAGTGGCAAGACAGAGATGTCATCCAGTTCGTTGAAGAAGTATTCTCCTAGGGACTCTTTCCTGGTTTTAGCTAGGCTGGGGCATTCACAGAGGAAGTGAGGTGAGCCCTCTTCAGCCTCTTCATCTTGACACCCCCTACATAAGTCCCACGGGCTGATACCCATTCTGCTTATGTGGGTTCCCATTGCGTTGTGGCCGTTAGGACGCCAACCAGGAGTTACAATTGAGGCCTGCTTATCTTGAGTAAGTATTCAGTTTTCTCCCTGAAATATTCGGCCATATATTCCTTGAAACCATATTAAAGTGTCAATTGATGACCATCGGACATCTGCAGCCTCAAGGAACACCTTGTGAATTTTACTTTTCTCTTGTTCCAGTGGAATAAGCACCGAGAAATCGCTTTGACTCGGATCAAGAGACGATCCGTTTTTGGCCAGCTCATCCACCATTTCATTCCCATATATATCATACCCATTTAAGGGTGACTGTGCTCGTTTCACCTATTAAAGTTAACATATAACGGCTTTGACTTTATAGTGATTGAGAAAATACCCGTGTTTTTTTGGCATTCTATAAATAGTATAGTAGAAAATTCCCAAGAAAAGCATCGGCAGTAGCCAGATTTTTGTATTTAAAAATTGGTACAGCTGAAAGAAGACCTGTCATAATAATAATAAAAAAAAACACAAATAGAAGAAAGTGTTGTGAAAATCAAAAGTTAAAATTAACTTCAGCAAAAAAAACTAACTAAAACTAATAAAATGGACAATTTTCAAGAAGATATGGTAAGAAAACATCTGGAAATCTGGCGGTCGATTTCAAAGTTTTTACCAAACAATTTGACATAAAATAAAAGCTTCAAGAAGGGGGTTTGTTCGTAGACTACTACATTAACATGTGGTGTTGAAGCGAGCTTGAAGCTGGCCTCAATTCTTTGTATACCTGAATCGAGTTGAAATGAGCTTGATTCGACTCGATTCCGGTCGGGGATCGGAGTCGAGTCAAAATTTGTGATGAAAAACCTGTGTGGAGGAGTTGGTTTTACAGATTATGCATGATGGTCTGTTTTTTTGCATGTTTGTGTACAAAAAATATAGTTTTGTTGTAATCAAATCAAAAAAAAAAAAATTGCACATGGAGTAGGTAGCATATTCTTATATGGTGCTGAACTATTCTGTTCTTCATTGTTTAACACGAATCAAACTATCTCACTTGCACTTCATAAGAAACATAGAAACACCATTTGCATTTTAGAAAGTGCTGTCAAACTTAATCATTTTTAAATCTTCTTGTGCGGTGGAAACACCAAAAAGATTTATTTAATCTAAACTGAGATAAACCTTTGGTGGACACATAGCAAAACTTAATTATCTTTTCTATTGTTTTCTCTTGCAAAATAAGCCCAGTTAGTCCATTTTCATTAACAAAACTAAATAATATCAACAATAACAGATTGATTTTTTTCCCCAATGGAAAACACATGATTCCAAATGCACAACTACTCAACAAACACAGCCATCGAGATACAAATGCAATATCAATCGTACCAACATTTGAGAACGAAATCACATAAGATCCATTCGAAACTCGTATAAATGTCAAAAACCCATCCGTAGTAAGATTCTACTTTAACTTTTATCGATAGTATTCATACTGCGGATATTGTTTTTGTTATTCGTGTAAAACCCTATTATACTATTGATAGATTTTCCAACAAAACACGGGTAATGGCTTTGATTGCCGCCTGGCTGTCTATAAGGATATCAATATTTTTGTTTATTACTTCACGTGAGGAGAGATGCTTTGCGGCTTCACAAACTGCAAGTAATGCCTCCTGGAATACGCTGCAAAAATCTGGAAGCTTTATAGATCCGCAAAAAAGGTGGGTTATCTGAGTAGATATCTGACCCAAGCC